>SSNQ01034042.1:1714-30353 GCA_006942095.1 Nothobranchius kuhntae
TTTTTCGCGGACTTTTGCAACTGCATTGCTTTCCACACTGCAATCTCCCCATATACTGGATAGAAAATTTTACAACACACACACACACACACACACACACACACACACACACACACACACACACACACACACACACACACTCTCTCTCTCTCTCTCTCTCTCTCTCTCTCTCTCTCTCTCTCTCTCTCTCTCTCTCTCTCTCTCTCTCTCTCTCACGCGCGCGCGCACTGACTCAGTCCAGGTCCCAGAGCCCTCAGAAGCCCCGCTGGATCCTCACATCGCCTGTCAGCATGGGGATCGCTTGTTTTTCCCGGGACGTTTGTTTGTTTATCCTCCTCATAAATACTTGCAGGGTGATGGGGAATGTCGGGCTCGCAGGTAAGAAACTCCAGTTTCTGCTCGTCGTCTGGAACACTTAGCAGTTTATTAGTCTGCGGCTGGTGCTGGTTCGGTGTGACCGGGTTAAACACGGATGTGTCAGACAGCAGCAGACCCGAGGACATAATCCCGGAGCCCTCATTTAAACTTTCCATAAACAGAATCACACAAACTGTTGTGTAGGGCTGATGCAGAGCCGCGTCACGGACGCACGGACCACAGCCAGACGCCAGTGGGACGGATGGGTGACAGGAAGCAAACACTGAGTAAAGCTAATTAACTTTGTAAATCCCGGATAAATCTCAGCTGTGCTCCCCGTGTTTTCCTGCTGAAACGACACTGGTGGTGACTTCTGGGGGAAACGTGTGTTTTCTGCGACCCGGGGGCCAGTTTCAGTCGGAAACCACAGCTTGGTCCGCGGCCCGCGGGTGAAGCAACCTTTGGCTTTGATTCGGCGTGAGAGGGCTGCCTGTCTTCATGGATCACCGATGGAGGCAGCGGGGATAGGGGGTGGGGGTTTACCAACGCATCTGCCAGGGAGCATCTCTCTGTGTCGGGTTTGGTGCCTCTTCCTGAGCCGGATGAAGTGTGTGTGCGTGCGTGTGTGTATGTGTGTGTAAATGCCGGTTTTGAAGGTGGTTGGGGGTTATGGGTTTTGGGAAGAAGGGGCTGTCAAAGTCCCTTGAGGAGCTGGCAGGGGCCCAGTATTGACTCAGAGCAGCACATTGTTCTGGGCAGGGAGTCATTATGGTGTCCATCAAGGACAGCCAGGTGGAGCAAGGACACTGTCCCCATCTCACTAACACAATAAACTTGTTGCAGCTTTACAACACACACACACACACACACACACACACACACACACACACACACACACACACACACACACACACACGCTAGCATTTGTTCGGACCGTCATTGCCTTCCATTCATTTTAGTGACTGGATTGTGCCTAACCCTGACTCTAACTCCGACCATTACCAGTTTACTCCTAACCTTAACTAAAACTTAAGTCACACCAAACATGTAAAAATAACCAGTAGAGATCTGTAATGTTGTCCCAAAATGAGGACCAGCAAAATGTCCTCACTTTGCTGCTAATGTCCTCAGTTTGCAGGTAAAAACCTTGTTTTGGTCCTCACTTTGACAAACACACACACACACACACACACACACACACACACACACACACACACACACACACACACACACACACACACACACACACACACACACACACACACACACACACTCACTCTCTCTCTCTCTCTCTCTCTCTCTCTCTCTCTCTTTATCTGGGTTTATAATTGTATATTTAATACAGCTGAGTCAGGTTTAGGACCAAAGCATAACTTTGGCCCCAAACACTTACATCCAGGTTGACCTTTAACCTCTGGCTGAACCAGGGGATGAGGACAGCAGCTTTGCCATGAGGCTAAAGTTTGCTGATTGATAGAACCAAAACACAGGTGTTGTGTATGTTTAACGAGTCGTTCTTCTGCTCTTGGATCCCAGCCCAGATGTGACCAGCTCTCTTATCTATAATCGATCGAGGAGCCCTGAGGGCCTGCGTCCTAGTGTGTCCTCAGCTGGATGCGCTTTAGTCTTTTGCTGTTTTTACTCAATACATGAAATGATCAGGAAGTTATTGTATCCTCTTGGAAAATATGCTGACATCCAATTAGCCTATAGTTGTAAATTAAGTGGTTTTTAAACTGGATGATGTAATTGAGATCATGTTCAGCTAATTTGTAAAACTGCTAAGGAATAATTCCATTTTGGCTGGAAGGTCCTAATGATTTTGGCTTTTACTTTATTTTGGTTTGCAGTTAGGCTCCAGGTTGTGAGACAGAGAATTAGTTCTCACCGGATGAAGTTACAGTCTCAGACTGAAGTTTACACTCATCATTGGTACAAACAAAATGTCAGCTTTGATTTTTGTAGATTGGTTTGAAATGTTATTTTTCCAAGGTAGAATATTTATATAACACACATCTGAATTATTTCTTTTCCACACAGACTTAGCTATTCACCATTAAAGGAAGTGTTTGGATTGTTTCTTTTATCTGATGACACCATCTAGTGGCTGACAAGTGCATCACACCAAGACGTTGTTTCATTTCCTTAGTTACGTCCGAAAGCAAAGCGTCTCGTTCATGAACGCGCTCCTCAAGCTGACAGACTAGAGCAAAAACATTGTTACACAGTTTTTGTGCTCATGTTATCTTGTGTTTTTATATATTTATATTTTAAAGTCTTGTCCATGAGAGAGGTTGCCAGCTCTGCTTTAACTGAGGTACGTCCTTAAATACTTAAACACACTTTGTGATTGATGCCTGACATGCCCAAAATTTTAAACATCTGTCGAAAGTGACGGAGAATGCCGCTTCCCGTATATTCGTCATTAGCGCAACTGTAGCTCCGTTAAAAAGTAAGCAGATGTTAGCGGCAGACCCATAACAGACTGAAGAAAGCATTGCGGAAAAAGTCAGAAAATATGAACGGTTGTTCACCCGTGAGTGAACAAGTACAAAATACGGAGCAGACGTGGACGGAAACAACAGAAAAAAAGGGTTTGGAGGTGGCGACCGCATGAAGAGATGGATGAGAATGAAGGACTAAATTGTCCGTGTTATAAAGTCTCTGAAATATATAAACACATTAGTAAATACACTATCAGGGACCGGATTCATGAGTGTTCTGGTGGCAGAATACCACAGAACAGTGCTACGCCCTCTGTTGTCCTGAGAGGAAATTGCTTTGCACCCTCTGCTGCCTGAACAGAAGTTTGAATGTGAATATTTTTCCGAAACTCCGTGTGCGTCTTTTCGTTGCAGAGCTCACAGAGAAGTATAAATCAGGCTTTAGATGATAAGTAGATAAATACATGGTTATATCAGGTGCTAGTACTCTTGGGTGTTTTACAGTAGGGATCACTTACAACACTTATTACAGTAGTTTGTCTCCGGCGTTGGAGGAGTGTTGATGTGTGCCGTTTTGCCGTTATAGTTCTGAAAGACTCGTTAATGGAAGTAAAGCACCACGGTTGACTTATTCACTGGGCAGCAGTATCTCAGAAGGAAGGGATTGTACAGTACATCTGGGTTTGAGCACGTCAGGATTAAACAGCTGCTAAATCCGTATTCTAGAAGATGAGATCACCTGTTCAACACCACCTCACACCCCTATCACCTTTTCTTTTTAGTTCTTTCTTCTTCTTTAACCTGTATAATTCTTTCCTTTCCTCTCTTTACCTGCTTCTGTACCTTTATACCTGTATGGCACAACCACACAACTTTCCAACACTGCGTCAGACTCAGCACACACACACACACACACACACACACACACACACACACACACACACACACACACACACACACACACACACACACACACACACTTACGTGTGTATTTATGTATATATATATATGTAGGTGTGTATATATGTATGCATGTATATATATTAAATCCACAGCACAATATCATAATTTATGCATGAAATAATACAACCACGAACACTGTTGGATCTTTATTATTATTATTATTATTATTATTATTATTATTATTATTATTTACTTTTCTGTTATTTTTTTAACATACTATTTTATACATTTAGATACTTATTCCATCTTATTCACATGAAGGCGTCATATTTTAGCTACTCACACACACATCTATGGGTGCACTAAGGTTTGTCTCATGGAACGTACATGGAGCTGGCTCCAGAGAGAAAAGATTAAAGATTTTTGATCAGCTAAAAAGAGTGCAAGCAGACGTAATATTATTACAAGAGACTCATAGATCTGCCACATCCACAGATGAACTTAAAACACCTGAGTTTCCCAGCATGTTCTCTGCCTGCTATAACTCTAGGCAAAGAGGTGTAGCTATTTTAATACACAAAAACATAAATTTCACAGTATTGGACACAGTTTCTGATCCAGAGGGTAGATTTATAACGTTAAAAATATCTGTACAGAACCAAAGCTTATGTATTGTCAGCATATACTGTCCAAATATTGATGACCCTTCATTCTTTCATAATTTTTTCTCTGTACTCTCCAAACACTTGGACTGTCTACTTATACTTGGAGGTGATTTTAATTTTTGGATGAATTCCTTAACAGACAGGGTCAGTACAGCTGGGACTCAGCGCAATTGGCAATCCACTAACATAGTTAAACAGTACATGAGTGATTATGGGCTTTGTGATGCATGGCGATATCTTCATCCTAACCGTAGAGAATATACTTTTTTTTCACACGTCCATCACTCTCATTCACATTTGGATTATTTTCTAGTCAGCAGCTCATTGTTGGCTGATATTTCAGACACAGATACACTCCATAGTTGTCAGCAACCATGCTCCGGTTTCTTTAACTCTGGTAAACAAGAAGACAATCCCACCAAGCAAAAACTGGAGGTTTAATACATCACTGCTTAAATATGAATGTTTTATAGAATTTTTTAAAAAGGAGTGGGCTTTATATTTAGAACATAATGACCTGCCTGGAACATCAGCATCTATTCTCTGGGAGGCAGGAAAGACAGTGATGAGAGGTAAAATAATCTCTTTCTCATCACATAAGAAAAAAACAAAAAACAAACATATTCAGGAGTTAGAGGAAATCATTAAGTCTTTAGAGGCACCCACAGAAGAAGAGTTACTGAGCAAATTACGTAAAGCTAAATTAGAACTTCATGGAATTACTGACAAAAAGACACAATTTTTAGCACAAAGACTATGAATAGAAAACTTTGAACATAGTAATAAATCACGTAAATTTTTAGCTAGCCAATTAAAAATAAATAAAGAGAAAACTACCATATCTGCTGTTAAAGACTCAACCAGGAATATAGTTTACGACCTTGAAGAATAAACAACACCTTCAGAGACTTTTACCAAACTTTGTACTCACCACAGATAAACCCATCAGATAACGAGATCAATGAGTTCCTTGACAGGATAACAATTCCTAAATTATCAGACAGCCAAGTTACAGTCCTGGACTCACCACTAACCTCAGCAGAGCTCCAGGAGGCCCTTGAATCCATGACGAATAGGAAAGCTCCAGGTCCAGATGGGATTCCAGCAGAGTTCTACAAAGAATTCTGGATCATTCCGGCTCCAATATTTTTCAGAATGGTGAGGGAAATCGAAGAGAGCGGCAGATTACAGCCAAACATGAACTCAGCCTATATTAGTCTCTTGTTAAAACCAGGCAAAGACCCTGCATTTCCTACCAGCTATCGCCCAATTTCCCTTATTAATGTTGATCTCAAAATAATTTGCAAAGCCCTGGCAAAACGATTAGAAAAGGTTACCCCCTTCATAATACACCCTGACCAAACTGGTTTCATCAAGGGTAGACAGTCATCCACAAACTCACATAGATTACTTAATTTGATAGATTTCTCTTACAGTAGAAACATAGAAACTAGTATATTATCTCTAGATGCAGAAAAAGCTTTTGATGGAGTTAGCTGGAAGTTCTTATTTGCAACTTAACATAAATTTGGTTTTGGGAACTTCTTCATAAACTGGCTACCAACACTATACAGTTCACCAACTGCATGTGTCAGGACAAACGACCAAATATTAGCTAGCTTCTGTCTTCAGAGGGGGACCAGGCAGGGATACCCACTCTCCCCCTCACTGTTTGCTATCTTTATCAACCACTAGCAGCAGCAATTAGGCAAACAACAGGTATTAAAGGGACAAAGTGTAAGAAAATAGAACATAAGATCAGTCTTTATGCAGACAATGTTTTACTTTTTCTCCGGAATTCTCAATCCTCTTTCTCCCATTCAATAGAACTGATAAACTCTTTTTCAAAAGTTTCAGATTACTCCATAAACTGGTTAAAACCCACAGTTCTACCAATTAATTTCTCTTTTGTCAATTTACTTAATACACAATTGGAGTCAGGGAATATCATACCTGGGAATTAATGTCTCTTCCAAGTTGGCAGATCTAACCAAACTAAACTACATCCCACTTTTAAATAAAGTGGAAGATGATCTTGCAAGATGGAAATCCTTACCAATATCACTCATGGGGAGAGTTAATACAATTAAAATGACGGTCTTACCCAAAATAAATTTCTTATTTTCAATGATCTCAAACAAACCACCAGCTGACTGGTTTAGAAATCTGGACTCCTCAATTACCAAATTCCTTTGGCAGGATAAACCTCCACGAATTAGCTTAAAAACGCTTCAGCAGACCAAAGACAGAGGAGGACTGGATCTACCCAACTTTTATTATTATTTCTTAGCCAACAGGCTGTAATATATACCAAGATGGTTGCAAGATAACCCACTAGATGAGTCTTGGTTAGACATTGAACACACACTTTGCAATACGATAGAGCTTTCAGACTTACCATTTATTAGCTCAAGCATAAGAAAACACGAAGGCTTCAAAAGTATTAGTATCAGCACCTCTCTGACGGCAAGGTGGGAGTATCTAAAAATGACAGTCTTCACTAATACCTTGCAGACACACACCTATCTGGAATAATCCTGATATTTTGCAAAATAATAAAATGATGATCCTTCTGGGCTGGAAAAACAAAAGAATCCTATACCTGGAACACATATATGAAGGATTGGACTTCATCCCATTTAATAGAATAGTCTCCCAATTTAGAACAGATAAGAATTGCTTTTTAGAATATCACCAAATTAAATCTGTAGTAAAAAAAAATTAAGCTCAATAAAACAGAATTACAAACACCACTATTGGTATTAGACTTCTATAATCTCAAACCCCCCAAACTACTGTCTAAAGTATATAAGACACTGTCCAAAATAGACAATAGAATAGCAATCCCTATTGAAAAATGGGAGGTGGATCTATCAGTCAGCTTTGACCAGAACTTCTGGTCCCAAACTTGTTTAAAAACTTTTAAAATGATCACACTCCAATTTACAATTATTTCAGTACAAAATTCTACACAGAGTACACTATACAGGTCACCAGATGTTCAAGATGGGGTTTGTGTTGTCTGACACCTGTACACACTGCACAAACAACATTTATGACAATTACATTCACGCACTGTGGTCCTGTCCACCTGTCCAGGAATTTTGGGGCAGAGTGTGTGAAGACCTGTCAAAGTGTCTGAAATGTCATATCCCAACTGTCCCCTCTCTTTGTTTACTGGGAAACCTGGACGATGTCCCGATTGAAACATCTTTGGCTCACGTGGTTCTGAATGCCATATGTATCGCTAAGAAAACTATTCTCTTGAATTGGAAAAAAAGAGATACTCTTTGCATCAACCAGTATAGAAATCTTTTGTTAGATCATATTACACTTGATATAGCCTCTGCTTCCATTTCAAATCAATCTCTCTGGGCTCCTTTGATCGGTTCCATCACATAGCGATGAAGGGGGACCATTGATATTGTCCTGCGGGATGGTGTGGGTGGGTGGGGGGGTGGAGGGTCTGAGTTTGAAGTATCTGGACGTTCCCTGGAGGTGGGTTCACTGTGGGTGTCTGGGACTGGGGGGGCGTTGCCCCCCTCTGGAGGTGCTTGGGTTGTCTCGGGGGGTGGACTACTGGTGGTTGAGAGTGGGGCCCCTTGGAGGTCTTGGCGGTGGCCATGGGTCACTGCCGGGCAGCTGCATTGCCTCTGGGTGGGTCTGGGTGGGGGCCTGGGGGCTCGGGGTGTGAGGGTGGCCAGCCTCGTGGGGGAATCTGGGCGGGGCCTTGGGGGTCGGGTCCTGACATGTATGCTGCCAGGGAGAAGGCAGGAACATGCAGCAGTGCCTGACTCGGGTTCAGGGACCTCAGGTAGACCTTGGCTCCTCTGCTGTCCCATCACAGGGGAGGGGGAAGTCCAGGAGGGGGAGGACCCAACCTTACCTGGATGTCCTATGTCTTTAATAATCCAGAAGTTGTGCAAATGCAGGGATGGGCATAGATATTCTGCTGGGGTGGGGCTGGGTTGGTGCCCTCGGACTCTGTGATGCTGCCGCTTTGGGCCCTGGCAGGACGGGCTGGCGTCTTCATGCTCTGGGTGGCATTTTGACAACAGAGGCGCCTATTGGGGCCAGTGGGAGAGCTGGCTTCTTGGAGGGCTAAGCCCAACCAGCCATTCCTCCCCATCCCCACACATTTCTCTCCTCCTGCTCCCTCACGTCATCACACAAACATGCACATAGGACCTTGGGGGGTGGAAAAGTCAGGGAGTGCGGGTAGGCGTTGCCCCCCTCTGGAGGTGCTTGGGTTGTCTCAGCACCCCCAGCAGAAAGGGTCGCTCTCTGGGAACCGGTAATGGTTGTACCCCATGTGCAGCAGTACCGGGACCAGAGTGAATAGGGTGTGTGTATGGGGAGCATAAGTGGGTGTCCGGCATGCATTTTTGTAAGTCTTTGGTTGTATGTGTATGTGTGAGCATGAGGGACGGAGTGTGTGACTGTGTTTGTGTATGACTGTATATGTCAGGTGGGGCCTTTGACTCCTCCTGTCTCCTGGGACTTCTTTTGATGATATAGATCTTCGTCTCCCCTCTCCCTGCCAGACCTGGTGTAGAGTGTGGTGCCTTGGTCTGCCTGGGTCGTGGCTCGTGGGTCAGGGAGTTTAAGATTTTTGGCATCTGCCTGACCAATCCCGGTGGCTGCCTGGTGGGGTCTAGGTCCCTGGGCTCTGCTGGGTCCCCGGCGGGGGTGGTCACCCCTGGGTCCCGGGTCGCTGGGTCCCGGGCTCGGCTAGCTAGGTTGTGGGAGGCTGCGGGTGGGCCCGTGGGCTTGCCGGCTGCTGGTTGTGGCCCTCTGGGGCGATCCTTTGCGCCTCTCGAGGGGGGTGCGGGGGCTTTTCTGGTCGCAGTCTCCCTGGGGTTCCTGTGCTCTGTAAGGCTTGTCACCAGCATTCAGACATCAATTATAATAGCTTCCCCAGCATTCAGACATCAATTATGTTAGCTTCCCAGCCAGACAGGACACGGAAGAAGAAGAAGAAAGAGATTGTACAGTAATTGGAGCATTGTAGGATTGATCACGGCTCCTAGCAGAGAATGCTGCTGTTGTATCCTTGGGCAAGACACTTTACCAACATTATCTGTTGGTGGTGGTTGGAGGGACTGGCGGTGCCTGTGATCAATAACCTCTCCTCTGTCAGTGGGCCTCAGGGCAATTGTGGATACATTGTAGCTCATCACCACCACTGTGTGAATGTGTGTGGCATGGGCGAATGACTTCTTGTGTTGTGAAGTGCCTTGGGGGATTCTGGGATTCTAGAAGGGGCTATATCAAATACAGACAATTTACCATTCCCTTCTCACATGCATTCCACTGTAATATCAAGTAGTTGGTAATTGAATTTAGTAGCTTGAGTTACTTTTAGAGATGATTTACTTATAATTTACTGTTGTTAGCTCAACTTTAACCTGTAGCATGCTTCACTTGATATTAGAGTCAAACAAAAAGATGGCTTCTTGAGGGTACAAGAAATAACTTCTAGGTTGTTCCTGTTTACTGGCTTTGGTTCTTTTTAACACCTCTGTAACTTTTTGCCTGCTGAATCATAAATGTTGCCGCTGCAGCGTTAGCTCGGCACAGACTCGACAACCTCACAAACTCCCTCTTTAGTTTTCTTAAAGGAGAAAAACTGACAACACCTCAGCCGTCTGAGAGTGAAATCTGTTTCAGTTTCACCTTCCTTCCAACATGATTGAGACATTAGACTGTTTTGTGATTGTTTCACTGTAGAATTCTTACATTTTGTTCTTAAACTACTAGGTTTAGTGGAACCAGTTGACATAACCTGGTTAGGTAAAGTTAACATTTCATTTCATGAGTGTGCAAGGTGTCTCATTTGACTGTTAAAACTTTCTCCAGAAGACAATTTCCTTGTCCTTGTGAACTGCTGCAGGTTCCAGTCCAGATTGAAAAGTGTCCGCTTTGGACCAGTTGCTATTTCCATGGTCTTTCCACCCAGTGGAAGCTGGTTTCACTGTGGACTGAGACTGGTGTTCCTGTAGATTCCACTTCATGATAGGCTTGAGCTTTGGCTATTTCTGGGTTGGTCCAGAACATTTTAACATTGGGAAAGTGTTGACACATCTGAATAAAGTTATTTTTGTTTAAAATGAAGATTTTAGGATCAAAATTTTTAAATGATTCCAACAGACTATATCAACTTATATAAATCCACAATTTCTCTTAGCTGACAATTACATTTCCAGAGTTGGTCAATTCAATGAGTCCCATTAAAAAGTTTTTATTCTGCAAAGAGAGCCAACAAGCTGTAGTCAGTCATGATTACGAGAAGTTAAACATCCTTGGTATTGGGTTAAAATACATTCAATAATGTTTGCCTAATGTATTAATAGCTTAGGTAAACATATGCAAATATTTCAGTTATTTTCATTATTTCCTGTGGAAGTAGAAACATCTACAATAAGTTCAGACTTTTCACCACAATATTGTTTTTCAAGTTATGAAAGTTGTATGTTGTGTGGACAGATCCTTCAATGGAAGACTGAGACACCCCAGATGTAAAACAGAACACTACCATAGGTCATTCATCCCCTCTGCAGTAAGAGTGTATAACTCCTCAGTTTAACTGGTACTGGCATTATCCCAGTACACAATAACATCAATGCAATACTCAGTATGTGTTCAGTACTCCCTGTCCCTTATGCAGCATAGTTCTGGAAACCCAAGTTTCCTTTTTATTTATTTTTTATTTTTTTATGGTTGAAAGTTACAATTATAACATTGTCTATGGGTGTTTACCTATAATCTTATTATTTTTCTTCTTTCTTTTCTCTTAAGTACATGTGAATTTCGCCATTGTGGGATTAATAAAGTCTATTCTATTCTATTCTATTCTATTCTATTTATCCCTGGAAAAAGAACAGTCCACACCACTCATTAAAGACCTCACGTTGGTCAGAAATTCATGTCAGTATATTTAAACTCCCAATCGCATAATAATGGGGTTGTGCTGAGTTGTAAAGTCAAGGTTTTTCTTTTAACTTAATAGATATATAATTATGATTTAGAAATATTAATCAAACACTTTACAATTCCATATTAATCCTCTTTATGTGAGGTGACCCGAGATGCACGCTCTGATCCAGCCCGTTTAGACCACCATTAGTCACATCCAACACTGTGAGCTTACTGAATCCTTGGGGACCCAAATGTAATTACGTATTGATGTTGTATGTTTATGCAGATGTAGATGAGTGTGCAGAAGGTTCAGATGACTGCCATATTGATGCTCTCTGCCAGAACACACCCAAGTCTTACAACTGCATCTGCAAGCCAGGCTATAAAGGAGATGGCAAGGAATGCGAAGGTGAGTTCCCGTCTTGCTCATGGCTCATCTGTGTACATGAGAAAAATGTATCATGATAAGGTTCAGTATAACACACAGCTGGTTCTGAATGCACTCAACAATGAAAACTACAAATTGAGTATTGCAGCAGCTCCACAATGTAAAAGAAATTGCTGAGATGTTCAAAATTGTATAAAAATAAATGAACCAAATGTCAAAACTCTCTGCAGTGAAATCAGCTGATATTATTATTGTGTATCTATAACTCATCAGTTTCCAGGAAAATTACCAAATACATTTTAATTACACTGCAGCATCTAACGCTGGATAAAGGCAAATCGCGGATACAAGCGGCTGAAATGAGTTTTCTCCGCAGAGTGGCTGGGCTCTCCCTTAGAGATAGGGTGAAATGCTTGGTCATCTGGGAGGGGCTCAGAGTAGATCTGCTGCTCTTTCACATCGAGATGAGCAAGTTGAGGTGGCTCGGGCATCTGGATGCCTCCATGGTGAGGTTTTCTGAGCACATCCAATCGAGAGGAGACCCAAAGGAAGACCCAGAACACGCTGGAGGACTATGTCTCTCACGACCCGACCCTGGATAAGCGGCCGAAAATGGAGGAAGGGATGATCTGTGATTGTATAATACATGCGTGATATGTGTTATGATGTAATGTCAGGCAGCAGAAAGCTAAACAATATATACAGGACTGACTAATGGATAGACAAATAAAACATGTCGATGGCAACTTCACTATATCTGCATTCACAAAGTATTTGTTATACTCCTACAATCCAGCTGCAGTTATTGCTAATGAGATCACTGACTCTTTTGTTTACCAGCTATGGATATTTCCTCAAACATGGTCTGAAAATTCAGCTGAAAACTGTGCAACCCTTGAGGTTTTGCATAGAAACAGAGATAGACAGAATCACATCTGCTAACACCTGGAGTCTTCCTCACATCCCAGTTTTTACCCAAGAGACAACATCTTCATGCTGAATCAGAAACCATATTTAGAAGGCTTTAGCTGCAATATCAGGGTGTCAGATATGTGTTAACTGAACATTTGAGCACATTCAGGTGTTGAATTCAGCAGATACCTGTAACTAAAGGTTCTGTGGGGATGTCTTATGTAGCATCAGTCTGGGACAGCCACCTCAGACGACCTTAGACAAGAACAACTGCTCAAAATGAGTCAGGATTTCTTCTGCTCATTAGCCCTGAGTGTAAATCTCCATTCGTTCACACTCCATACTACTGATTTATTGTGGAGGAAGAGGAAGTACCAGAGGTGTGAAGGTTAGATGTAGCAGCAGACTCACTGAGCTCTAACAATTATTTGTGCCACAGAGAACACCACAGAGGGAATCTAGTGAACAAGCTTTGCTCTTGCACATGCTTATTGACATAAATGCACACAACACTAATCCTTATCCATGCACGCTTCACTGCAGCACAGCTGCTTTTAAACAAACAACGCCACAGAAATTTAGCATTTCCACAACCTTTATTTCAGTGAAAACATTCTGTTCTATGATATCCCTACAGTTGTGATTAACATTTTACTGACCGCTTTTATTGATTTGATCAAGGTCAAGACCAACTTTTTTTTGCACATTTATAGACAACTCATTGCTGTTCTAAAAGTTCAGAACATCTATCTATCTATCTATCTATCTATCTATCTATCTATCTATCTATCTATCTATCTATCTATCTATCTATCTATCTATCTATCTATCTATCTATCTATCTATCTATCTATCTATCTATCTATCTATCTATCTATCTATCTATCTATCTATCTATCTATCTATCTATCTATCTATCTATCTATCTATCTATCTATCTATCTATCATCTATCTATCTATCTATCTATCTATCATCTATCTATCTATCTATCTATCTATCTATCTATCTATCTATCTATCTATCTATCTATCTATCTATCTATCTATCTATCTATCTATCTATCTATCTATCTATCTGAGAATACCACAGCAAGCTTTTCTCTTGCACACAATATAAGACGGACGGATGTCTGAAGCACATATATCCATCCATCCATCCATCTGCCATTTATTTCTATAGCACATTGTATTTCTCTTATCTTCCTGCTTCTCCTCTCAATCCTAAGCAAATCATGAATAGCTAAGTGCCGAAGCCATGGCAGAGAGGTGAAATAATCTTGAGTACAGGTTATGAACTCCACTGAGGGGTGTCAGACACAACTAAAATACAGAAAGTGCTAGAAAATATAAGCAAAAATGAACGATTGCATGTTAGTTATTTTCTTTTGCTGGCGCCACTTTGAAAATGTTACTGTGGCTGTGCACAGCAATAAAAAAGAATGCCCAAGAAACTCTGGAGCGCATGAATTATCAGGGCTCTCCATGCTTGAGATGCTGAAGTGAGCACGAGAGAGGCGCACAAACTTGAAAAAAAAGGGTGGAGTATAATATAAAGTATTACAATTGATAATCTCAGGGGTGTGTGTGTGTGTCGTGCCCAATAGCTGAGTCAGTTATGTATGACAAATGTCTCCCTGATGATTTTCTGTTAGACCTCTCTTATTCCCCATCCTTGGGCTGCTCACACGGGCCCCTAGTGGGCCCCTGGGCCTGTGCCCAGAAACCGGCTTTGGTAGGCGAATGTCAAACGCTATTCGCTAATGCTGAGTGGTGCTCAATTCAAATTCAGTGGGCCTCAATGGGATAAGAGGTGGGCTAAGCAAAATTATAAGATGTATTGCCTGCATTACATCACAGTACAGGGTAAGACTATCACCTTAACCCTCTGGAGGCAGGCGTTGCAGATTTGCAATGTTAAAACCTACCTACCTGGTTACTCCACATACTTATTTCATGAGCATTTTTAAACTCAGAAGTACCCCTGAAGGACTTAGTTGTTCATCCTTTTATCAAAACTTATTTGGAGCCTGAGAGGGTTAACAGATTTAAAGAAAATTATACATAATTCCTGAAAAGTGGAAATCTGGCTTTAACTAGAAGAGTTAAAATAACTTAAATAAAATAATGTCAAAGTTCGCTGAGATTTTGAATTTACTTAAACTAAAGATTAGATGTTTTACATGCATTTTCTTGTTGTTATCAAAGTTTAGTCACTCAGACATGTGCAGGCCCCCCACATGCATCACACACACACACACACACACACACACACACACACACACACACACACACACACACACACACACACACACACACACACACACACACACACACACACACACACACACACACTACAGATGAGTTGTCCTGAATAACAACTCCCCAGTCCTCTAAAAGGAGACAGAAAAGAACAAATATGATCTTCCTCCCATAACTGAGCCATGTGAGTGGACCTGTCTTGCCAGACACTTTTTATGACCTCATTTTATCCAGTTCTGCATTTGAATTAGTATGTGTGTGTGTTTGTGTGTGTGTGTGTGTGTGTGTGTGCGTGGGTGAGAGAGACGTGCACTATGCTTGAATAGAGCTTCATTGTCAGCAGTGCCTAATTACATCACTGTTTGACATCCAGGGTGTGGATGTTGTGTATGTGTTGGGAACACGCATCCCTTTACCCCATTTGTCCTCGGACTGTAGCTCTGAGATCTGTTCCACTCCCCCGTCTGGATGATGAAGCAACGGATGATGACACAGACTCCAAATTAAGACAAATGGCAGACGGGAGGTCACCCTTGACCTCAGTGATTAGATATAGATTCTGTAATTGGTTGGCTGTGTTCTCCATCAACAGGCATTATTGGCCACTTTTCTAGCCAGCACCATTACCAGCTCTGTTATTCTTGGAAGCACGTGGAAACAACCGAGCCTCTGCTCTCTCCTGTCTGCTCATCTGTTCTTTTTTTATCAGCTTTGCTTCATATCAGCACAGAGACAGCTCAGCACAGCAGCCTGGGAAAACATTCAGCAAATCACAAGAAATCAGCTAAAACGGGTTCCTTAAATCTTTACGTCTCAGATCTCTGATTGAATACACGGAGATCTGTAGGATTCAGTATTTTCATTCTGTTCATTTTGTTATTTTATCAGACTTTTCCAGACCCAGTGGATGTATTTTCAAAGACCTCTAAATCAGTCATTCCAGGAATTTCATTACCTGCTATTTTTGTTCAGATGAGCAATGTTGACAATAGCAAATATGTCCATTCAACTTACCCTCCAGCCTTGTTTCATTTACCTGAAGACGAGCAAGCAGGGAACAAATCTAACACCAGAAGATCACAGCCACAGTCAAATATTGCTGCTAAAACTTGTGCAGGTCAGCTTTTTTACAACAGCATATCAGGTCGACTAAAAAAATGAGGAAGTGTTGAAAGTCCAGAAAAATGACAAAAGTAGCTTCATTCAAGAATAATTCAGATTTTAGCAGTTTTCTTTTATTATTAGCTTTTATCATTTCTGTTGATTTCCCTTCTAAAAGACGGTATTTGCTCAAATCAAGAAAAGTTTACACATAAAGAGATCCAGAAGTATCAAACAGAGCGTATGCATGACTCCAGGTGTGTTTCCACTATCCAGTCAATGTTAAATTAAGCATAGATAAGGGTATACTAGACCCACATGCTTTCATTTAATTTGGCAAATATTCTTTCCACCTTATTTTCATTTGAATGATCAAAATGCATCAGTTCACATTAGAAGGAGGATGAACTTCACAGAACTAGAGTCCAGATGAGGTAGAGGTATCCAAATGTATTTTGTTGTCCGTGACTTTAAATGGTGTGCTTCTTTTTAGGACTCAGGCAGTGGTGGCACCAGGGGGGCACTAGGGGGCGCTATAGCTACCCCTGGATTAGTCATTGCACCCCCATAGCACCCCCAAGTAAATGTTAGATTTTTTTTTTTTACAATTTAATTTTAATTTAACGTGTGGATGTGATAATATTTAACATACAAAACAAAAATAATCAGTAAATTATCATATAGATAGTAAAAACTTAAACCAAAACAGGAAATTGATGTTAACCTTTGACCTCATCTTCCCCTGCGAACGAGTGAAAGGTAGAGCTAGTGGTAAAATTGATCGGTTTTTGTTGCCCACATTTCCACGGGTTCAGTCAGAAACGAATGAATCTTTGGAAGTGATCTCAGACTCACAAAAACCTACGGATCTGGATGAAGAGAGTCAACCCTCAACCGCCGCAGCAGTCAAGGGTTTTGCTGCTGGAAATGCTAACACTAATGTTAGCTAACCTTGCAACACTATAGATAGTTGCTGCAACTAATTTGGGCGAAGTACAGGAGGGTAAGTTGATGCAGGGTACCACTTTAGAGAATTACTTTGCGTGTCTCAGAAAGTGGAAACGAAAGCTTAGGCAGCTGGTTCTTTCCCGGGAGCTTAAAGAGTGCTTGTCCAGGTGAAAACTGAGGAACACGTTACAGACATGTTTTAACTCAAGTTAACATCGATGCAACCAATGAGTTCTTGCCATGTTTTTAAACCAGGACCACTTTACTTCCTCTGTCAAATAGCAAAGGTGCCAGTTTTGGTGGTAAATAGTAGAATAAACCCTCATATAGGGTTACTGGACCAATATTAAAACACCATTCCAAACTTGTAGCTCTCATGGGTTCATGTCAGCTTGCTTCTGAGATTGGTGTGTGGTTTAGGAACCCCTGGACAACCTAAAGAAAAGCCCTAAAAACAAACCCGATTTAACATGAGGAGTCGAGGTTTTAATTGAGGATTTTGGATATCCCATTTGTTGTGAGACTTGCTCTCTTTCTGAAAAAAGCTGAAAATGTTCTGTCAGATAAATTTATGGTTGCTCATTTAAAATCAGAGTCAGAGGTAATCGGGTTGTCTGTAGAGAAATCTGAGGATGCTGCAGCTCCAGGTTCCCAAGATAGGAACAAGTTAGCTTTAAAGTTGAAGAGCTACTTATGTGTTTACAAGTCAGAATCACACCTTCGCATTCCGGAGTGTATCTTGTCATTTATGTTTCAGAGCATCTTTACAAACTGTGTCCTTGGTCTTGTATGTCTGTGGCTGCAGATTGGACCCATGCTTTAGGGTGTTTCACAGTCAACATTATTAAAACATGCTTTTTATTCTATCTGTGTCAGACAATGTACTTTATTTTTTTGTCAACATTATTATTTACTATAACAGTACATTTTTCTTATTGAGCTGCTCATTTTCCTTTTGACCAGTGCTCCAGATACCACTGCAGTACATTAAATAATGGGGTGTATGTGATGGCTCACCTGTGGTGTGTAAATTACATACCCACCAGTCTCTTGACACTGAATGTGTGTAGATACTGATTTTTCTTGAATGAAACAGACAGAACTCAGTGTAGCATGTTTTATTTATAGGCAGTCATATTAGTTTAGAAATGTAATGCCTGATTTGAATAAAATTACTTTAAAAGCAAATATTTCTTTGTCCTGACATGTGTTTAGAACATTTATTGGACAAGGAGAAAGAATAAGTCTGCACAGTGTTGCTGGAGATTGTTGAAACAACAGAAAATCAGACACACATGTAGAAAAGTTCTAATGTCTGAAGTTGTTTTGACAGAAACGACTCTGTCTTTCAGATGTGGATGAATGTGAGAATGACTACAACGGAGGCTGTGTTCACGAGTGCATCAACATTCCGGGGAACTATAGGTGTACCTGCTATGATGGATTCATGCTGGCCCACGACGGACACAACTGTTTAGGTATGAATGGCCCTTGTCGAAATTTGGTCTTTGTGTTTATGTAATATAGGTCGATGTTATTTTTTTATCTTAAAATGGATAGTACATATCAGAAATTCAGTGCAATGAATTGTGTCACTGAAAACATCAAGCAGCTGTCTGAAGATGGTGCAAATGTTATTTGAGTCTGTGGTGGCCAGTGTGCAGAAGACCAAGGGTGGTGGACACCAACTAGACAAATAAACGGACTCACTGGTGTCTGAGTTCAAATAAGCCGTTAGCACTAGGGGTGTGTATTGACAAGAATCTGGCAATATAATATAAATCACAATACCGGGGAGATGATGTGATATATTATGACACTAAAAACCCGATAGTATTTGCAATTTTAGGACTGAAATTAATTGGAAAACTCAGGCCAGATGCTTCCTAAACTCTTCCAGTTTTAGTACAAGATCTCGTTGTTCAGTCAGATTAAAGAGACAATGTGAAGTTTTTATCATTAATCTCTGGAAATATCCATCTAAATGTTATTGAAAATTAAATAAATGATGCCCAGTGTTGCAAAATATTGGCGACTTTGTAACACAAGCATAAAAATCGGGTCCAAAATACATGAGACTGGGTCCAAGTCTCTGGGTGACACCATATTAGACGCCATGTTTCCTTCTATGGGAGCTTGTGAGGACAAAACACATTTATGGATTTGTAACAAACGGTTACACAACTTTCACCTTTCATAAACATTGTTGTTTTACACATTTACCTCTTCACTTGTTGCCAGTGATGAAAGGGAGGGTGATGTACTTGTCATTTTGCTGGAGGTTGCGCTCTCAGGGATCTTTGACCCTACTGGTCATTTGTTGTCTTACTTGAAAACAAAAATACCGCTTGCTTTCAATGATTTAAGTATGTACTGCCTCCAATTGCCAGGGAACATACAGACTATCACAGGCGGTAAAAACTGCTGCCACCTAGCAATGGGAGTTTGAATAGCACCACACAAAGAAATACAGTAAATGCTGGGATGTAAAAATAGATGAAAAACCTAGACCGGTTTTAAATGTCAGTTCAGAATCATAACATTAATTTCCGAGAACCGAGGGGAGAGCAAATGCACCATTAGCTGATAGCAACAGAAGTCCAAATATCAAGCTAACGATACCTAAAAGCAGAGTAAGATGATGATAGCTCAATTAGAGCTATTGTCAATGTTATCATCATCACCCAGTCACCCATTGCATTTAGTGAAGTGGACCCAAACTTTAGAGCGCGTTCTTTCTACCATGCTGCTTGCTCTGTTTACAGCTGGCCTGCAGTGACCGACGACATGACACTCTTGCACATTCGCTGTCTTTCTTGGGAAATCAGGTACTGAACTCTATGGTACCAAAACAAGGCACCATTTCATATCACGTGAATCGGTACTTGGTCGGTACCACAGCAGATGAAGCACCAATCAATTGGTTTAGGTCTCAAATATGTTGCTGCTAAAGGTGGTTATACAAGTTTTGAAATAATGAGCTAGCTTTAGTTATTATAGTTACTTATGTACAGTTTTTCCCTTGTTTTTGTTTAAAGGAATACTTTGCAATTTTTTCAAATTTTAAATCATTTTCTTGAGTCAGTATGTGCTAAAATGACCCTTTACAGGGTAATGAAAGCCCACCCAGCCCCTATTACCCCCTGTGGCCAGAATATCTCACTTGCAACTTCAGACTGTTGGAACTTAAAACAATTTTGAAAAAACTGAGCTGACATACCTGGAGCTGCAGTCTAGTTCCAGCACGTTTTCTGCATGTTTTAGATCATGAACACAGCTGATTTGTTTGATTTAGTGATAAAGTACTCCTGTAGACACTAAGGAAGACTGGGAAGACATTTCAGCTGTTAGATTAAGATGTTGTGACGAACGCACAACAAGGAGATGGGTTTTGCTATTGGTTCTACAAATGGACACTAGGGGGTGCTAAAAGCAAGCCAAAACAGCCTAGTTCCCATTTAATAAAGGATGTCACTGTGAAACGTGTTTTTGTACACGTGAGGTTAGATCGTTAAATTGTTCTTTATGTGATGTGGTTTAAAGATGAAAGAAGCGATGACGTTTGAAGGAATTGCCACATGTTTGAATGATAACTATTTATGGCCCGGTGAGAGGAAGCCAGCTGTGTCTGTTTGTAACTTCAAGGCAGTTTTTATTAGATGTTGACTGGATGCAGCTTTAATGAAGTGCTGCTAGTTAAATCAGAGTTCAAACAATGCAGTAAGGTGTAAAGTTTCTGTGAGCACAAAGCCAACACAAACACTGATTCATTTTGTTTCATTTATTCTCAATATATGTTCATGGACTCTTTGTTTTTACTAATTGTTCTCGATTGTTTTTAGTTTACATAATGTCCTCCATCCTTTCTCTTTAGTTTGAATCATACTCTTATGGATTTGGGACACTTATGAAGACAGTAGTGTTTGTTTTTTGGATAGAGAAAAGATATCACTGGACTACACGAATGAGGAGTAAGGTGTCTTATAAAAGAAACAAAACTGCTTTAAACAGAAGAGGTTTCAACTCCCAAAAACCATGATTACAACATTGAATCTGATCCCCAAAATGTTTAACAGAAATCCATGCCTTCCAATCAGGGATGCACTGATGTGAAACTGTAGGCAGTTCTCTTTCTTAACATTCGTTTCGATGTCTCACTATGGGATACGCCCCTCAGCAGATTCCTCAGAAGCACTTATCTCAATACGCCAATCCTGATTGGCCAGTGACCATGATGTACGCGTCACCTGCTACTATAAGTAGCAAGCGTCCCAAAGCACGCGTCATTCAATCACCTCTTCTCACTTCAGTGGTTGCTTATCTCTCAGGTAAGTTAGCTCAACTGTTCACAGACAGAGCCAGCTAATATTTTCTCTCCGTTGCTGAACGCCAACTTACTGTCCTTCTGTCCTGACCTTCACCATAGGCTCGGGGCACAGCGACCAGTTTCACACTCCAGTGCACCTCTTCGTTCTCTGACTAACACACCAGTTAGTCCACATGGAAGCTGCTCCTCCCACCAGAGGAGTTGACGGCACAGGAGCTCGCCCCTGTACCTGAGAGAACAAAATCTCGAGCAAAGACCCACACAGGGTCTGCTCGGGCTGGAACACACCCAGCTAGTATTAGAAGTTCCCGGGTCATGTGAGAGCTGTGCTTGCTTCACCCTGAAGAGCCTTCGCCGGCGGTTAGCGCACCAAGTTAGCCTGTTGCGGAAGGACCCATGCCTGTCGGCCCCTGGGCCACCGCCTGGGGACGCTGACGAACGTGCCCTCCCGGAGCCGGAACCGTGTGCCGAGCCCAGCTGGGACTCCCAGCTCGAACTGGCCGTTCCGAGCCACCCTGTCGAGGATGTGTTGGAGTTGGCCTACGGAGATGACGAGGACACCTTGGAACTCCTCATTTCAGAGGAGGACGAGGATGACGACGTTTTTCTCCCCCTTGCTCAGGCTTCCATGACTAGCTTTCCGTCCTCTTCCAGGGATGGAGCGGTGTCTCTGGCCGCCCACCTGGACATGCAGTCAGTCTGCCAACGCGCTGCGACCAGGCTCAACATCCCCTGGCCCACCGTGGTCACTGAAGCTGTCAGATCCCGCTATGAGGGAAAGAAGCTGCCTCAGGCCACAAGGGCCTCTCTTGCCCACCGAACCTGGAGCTCCTCGAAGACGTTAGGTCATCCTGGGACAAGCACCCTTTCAGCTCCAGGTCTCCTGTCCAAGGAGCCTCCTCGCTGGACTTCGAGGGTATGGATAAGGCTGGCATGCTAAGCATGCCACAGATGGAACCACTGGTTTATGTAGGTTGCAGCCCACCTGCACCCACGGCTCTCGGCAACTTCCTCCAGGCCTCCCGCTCTCCCTGCAAAGGCGGACCGCGTCCAGTCGGCGCTGAACAAGAGGGCGTACAAGGCTGCCACCCTCTTGGTTTGAGCTTTGAATGTCTCCTCCATGCGTTCAGCGTACCAAGCCGAGCTCTGTGAAGACATGAATATGAAACCGGACCCGGAGGTGTGGGAGGAAATCACCGTGTGGACCGACATCTGCCTGCAGGTGCAGCACTGCTCGGTCCAGGCCATGGGTAAAGCCTCGAGCATGATGGTGCTTCAGGAACGTGCACGATGGCTGAACCTCACCAACCTCTCTGATAGAGAGGAGTACATTTTGGACATGCCAATTGTGCCTGAAGGCATTTTTGGCTCTGCACTGGCATCAATGCAACGGTGTGAGGCAAAGAAAAAAGAGGATGAAGTTCTTCAACTCTGCCTTCCTCGAAAGCCTTCACCTGCTCCGCCAGCTCGGATGACTTTTCCTCAGGCAGCTGCCCGAGCCCCGCCTCAGTTCTGGATCCCGAAGCTCCAGAAGCCTCAAGCAGTCCAACCAGCTCCTTCGGGCTCAGCTCCTCAACCAGTTTGGCCACAAAGGTCCGGCGACCAAACCGCTCCACCACCGGGACAACCCACACGGCCCGGCGATCAGCTCCCACTTCAGTACTGCAGTACTCTGCGTTTTGTGTTTAGAAATGGTGAAGATTCTCAGATGAGAAGTGAAACTTCTTCAAAAAAATAAAGAAGTCTAGCTGCCTTATTTTCTTAAACAAAGAAAAGTATGACTGGGAAAAGCTACTTAAAAAAAACTACATCAAAACTCAACATCATGGCTAAAACAGGCCACCATGTCTCTCCTCTACACTGGAGAACCTGGATCCTCTTTGCTCAACCTGTACTTGAACCTCAACTTTGTTTTACACCAAATTTAGACTGACACCTGCTTCTGACATCATCTGTTTGAAATAGCATGAGATCTTTTATCTTTAAATTTCATCATGATCAATTTCCCCAGCAATTTTTGGAATGTGTTCAAGGCCAAACAGGCAGAAAGTTAAAGTCCCATAATCATCATCACACATTGGTGAAATTCATCTCCGCATTTGACCCATCCCCGAGGGAAGCGGTGAGCTGAAGCAGTGGCCGTGCTCGGGAACTATTTGGTGGTTTAACCCCCAATCCAACCCCCTTAAATCTGAGTGTCAAGCAGAGAGGCAATGGGTCCCATTTTTAAGGTCCTTGGTATGACTCGACCGGGAATCGAACCCCGATCTCCCAGTCCCAGGGTGGACACTCTACCACTAGGCCACTGAGCTGGTCAGAAAATAACTTACTTAAGGCTGACAAGACAAAACACGTGAGTCTGTAATCAAATCAAAGTCAAAATACAACTGACACACATTTTATAATGACATAAAAATTCCTCAGTAGATTTATGTCTGAAAAATGTCTAAATGAGGAGAAGCTTTGTGTGACTCTTAATTTAACCTGCTGTCACTTCTAAATGTAGTCCATGTTACAATTAGCATAGTTTCTTTGCTGGTGTTTATTAAGCTTATCTTAAGCCTGTGAAATCCACAACAGAAAGCCTCTTTTTAGTGACCAGGGTTGCGGAGGTGGAGGATATTTGATTCCAGCTTGAAGACTGTTGCTACAAATACAGCACAATCAGATTTTACAGTCCCATTAACCAAGCAGGAATAGCTATTTCTAGCAGATTTCGGGTTTTATTTCAGGTATGAGGCGTGTTGTATGGAACTGGTCTATTTTTAGTCCACCTTAGATGACGGCCGATTGCATACCTGCTTGTTGACTCATGGAGACTGTGCTGTCATCAGCCACTTTGATCCTGTGTATGTATTCTCATCACTAACTATGGAGGTAAATAGCAGCCTTTGATAACATTGTTTCTATATAAACAGAACTCTGAAGGGCTGACATGTCTACATTTTAAGATGAATTTGTGTTTTGACACTGCCTGTCAACGCGAACCAGAATGTTGCTTTATTATCTCATTCACAAGTGACTCATTCAGCAGATGTACCATGAAGAGGACAGCAAAACACTCGTTCACATACTCCTTTGCTTCTGTTTTCACATCACTGTGGGGTGACGGTGGCACAGGAGTTAAGTGCTCGCCCCGTAATCGGAAGGTTGCAGGTTCAAGCCCTGCTCAGTCTGTCGCTGTCTTTGTGTCCTTGGGCAAGACACTTAACCCACGTTGCCTGCTGGTGGTGGTCTGAGGGACCGGTGGCACCAGTGTTCGGCAGCCTCGCCTCTGTCAGTGCGCCCCAGGGCAGCTGTGGCTACATTGTAGCTCGTCCCCACCAGTGTGTGAATGTGTGTGTGAATGGGTGAATGACTGATTGTGTTGTAAAGCGCCTCGAGGGGTTCCAGGACTCTAGAAGGTGTTATAATCAAATACAGGCCATTTCACCATCAAACCAGTTAATGGGCTTCAAAACCAGTAAATAAGGCTTCCACAGACAGCAGACATAAGCTTTATGCATGTCAGTTGTGTTAACTACAAAGGTGGTGGAAATTAAAATAATCTCCCTTCCATTCCTGACTTAATGTTTGGAGCTGGGACTGATGTTCAGCAATCAAACCTAAACCTAATGAAATCTTTTGTTTTGGGTCCAGGTTCTGCATTACAAGCCCAGAGAGTAAAGACTAAAGCTTGGTGGAAAGATGAGGGTTGGTTAAATAGACCTGCTTGCAAAACAAGAAAAACCCTGTAAATGTCATGCGGTTTTTAATGGATCCAAAGCATGGCATTGAGAACCCTCAGTACCTTGTAGTTCTCCAAATGAGCCTTGGATGACAAACCAAGCTTTGGAAAATTGCAGACATCGGTTTGCGTAAGCATGCAGGAAGTCACTTCATCTTCTCACAGATGCACTGTGTCAACAAGAGAGGGCACTAATTGATTTAAGATTACTTAATTGTGCTCTAATTAAAGAGCGGCTCCGTTTGGTTCCTTTTCTTCCTTTTGATTTGAACTTTATTTATTTGCTTTTGGCGTGGACACAGCTGCTCTCAATGTAGGGATGGTTTGGTTGCTTCCATGAATGTCTGGTGCGTTTGTGTGAGTTTATTTTCCTTTTCCTCCGACATGTCTTTTCCATTTCACGGGGAGATCTCGGAGGTGGCTGCAGACTAGGGGAGTCATCGAGCACAACGTGCACAGTACAGCGTGTTACAGACAGGAGGTGTGGAATAGGACAGTCAGGGAGGAAAAGGGGAGGGAGAACGAAGGACCAAATACATTCTACTGACAACATGTGTACTAGCAGAGAGAGACGTTATCAGCTGGAATATTTTCCACTGGAGTATTCCACATTATCATAATGATTCATAGCTTTTAAGTTAAAGGTGTGGTTCACTGAAAAACCATTTTGTAATGATTATTTATGATTATAAACTGTCACTGAGTTTTTCATGCAGGCTGAACATGAAAATAGTCTCCTACACCTATCTCCTGCTTTAACTTCTCATTGAAAATAGATGGTGAAACCCTAGGATCTCAAAAGCCTGACAGCATAACGTCACACTGCACTTAACTTTCATGGCCTCACCCATCTTGACTCGTGATGGGGAAAGCTGTTGTTGGTTGTTAAGTTTCCAGGAAACAACAACAGAGGGTCTTGGCCCAGTAGAAGCTAACTGTTAGCATTAGCAACCCCGCCACTCGGCAAAACGTCTCCAGGCTTGTGTTATTTGTGGAGATAAAACATCAATGTTGCAAAGAAAACAGTCAGTGGTATAGTTGTGTTTCTGTTGGCCAATCAGAGGTGAGATGTTCAAACATCAAAAAGTAAGACTCCAAATCCAATCTTCTAGATCCTGAAACAGGTGCACTCAGAGTACAACTTACAAGGTGTTCATTTCTATTAGACCACTGCAAATGTGCTGATTTAAGGAGTGAACCACACCTTTAAATAGTAAGATTTAGATCCATTTTGTGCTTCAAAGTAGCAGTTATGATTTTCTACCTACAGCGAAAGCAATCAAATTTGGATGCATTGAACAGTGAGTAGCAGGTGACAGCAGCATACAGTTTCTTTAGGTCAGTGGTGTTCAACATGCTGTAGTTGTTTTTTGCTCAAACACACATGATTCAATAGTTTAATCACCTGTTCAGCAGCTCAAAAAGCTCGGCAGAAGTCTGTCAATCACCATTGATTAAAATCAGGTGTGCTGAGAGTAGAGAATCCTCTAAGGCCCTGTCCACATGTAGCCGGGGATCTGCCAAAACGTAGATATTTTTCTACGTTTTGGCCTGTCATCTACACGAAAACTGAGTTTTTTCACATGAAAACGAATCTTTTTAAAAACTCCGGCCAAAGTGAAGATCTGTGTTTTCTCTGTTTTGGGTGTCTGCGTGTGGACAGACAAAACCGGAGTTTTAAGGTCCGCAACATCACTTTTCGCGACAAAAAAATGCTGACATCACGTGTGCGACCTGTGTTTACACTAGCCGACAGCATAGATGCCCTCAGAGCTGCACTCGCTTTATCAATTGTCCAAGTGCTTTCTGCTTGTTTGTTTTTGCAAGCGGAATTACTGCTCCTTGCGGAAGACCACAGACGAAGGACAAGGTTAAGAACGGGGGAAGTACTGCCACCTACAGGTCTGGCATGTCCTTAACAACGTATTTATCCGGGTACGTGTGGACAGAGTTTTTTTAAAACGAGGTGGTGTGGATGCAAGTTTTTGGAGGGGCGGATATTCGTTTTTAAAAAAAACCCGGCTACGTGTGGACTAGGCCTAAAACAAGCAGGATGGTAGCCCTCAAGGACCATTGTTAGCCCCCACTGCTTTAGGTAAAGGTGTTATACCGACTCTGTTTAGTTGGACTCACTTAGGCTCTAGAGTCTAGACCCAAACTCCTGAGTCCTTGAACCATTTTGAGCCTGATGAATCATGGCATTCTAATCTTGGAATATACTAATCAGCTTTGTTAAATCCAGCAGATGACTTCCTTTTGGGCTAGCAGCGTATTTAGACAAATTGACGTGAAGCTGCTAGTATATTGGGCAGCAGTAACTCAAGAGGTAGAGCGGGTTGTCCAGTAATCGGAAGGTTGCAGGTTCGCGGCTCTGACCAGAGAATGCTGCTGTTGTGTCCTTGGGCAAGACACTAAACCTGCCTTGCCTGCTGGTGGAGGTTGGAGAGACCGGTGGCCCTTCCTCTGTCAGTGCGCCCCAGGGCAGCTGTGGCTACATTGTAGCTCATCCCCACCAGCGTGTGAATGGGTGGATGACTGATTGTGTTGTGAAGCGCCTTGGTGGGTTGTAGAACCCTAAGAAGGCACAACACAAACACAGGCCTTTTACTATATTCTTTGTGTAGCCTTTGCTTCAACATTCGTCTTTTACTCCCTGATCAAATCTTTGCATTAAATCATCACATGACATACAACCCTGAGATGATAGTGTTCCACTATGCAGCAACTATGGGCTCATTTAAATTTACACTTTTAAAGCAGAGGTTCACCGAGAGATGTATACCTTTTCTCCTTTTGAAATACGATTGGTTGCTCTGATTTTCACAAGCAGGGTTAACATGAAAATAGTCTTTTATCTCTTTTTTGTGTGCATTAGCCACAGAAAGTAAATAGACAGATACATACTTGGGTCAAACAAACCAACCAGATCTACGGCACACTGAAAATTAGCATTCATGGACTCATCCATCTTGACTTGTGTTCGCAGTAGGCTGTTATTTATGGCGCGGTATGGGGTAGGGTTGTCACGATACTAAAATTTCAAACTCGATTCGATACTGGAAAAAAAACTCGATACTCGATTTCGATACTATTTAAAAACACCCATTTATCGAACAAGTTTATTCAAAAAATAACATTCCTCAATTTATATTACAAAAATTAAATGTTAAGAATTAAGTGTATTAAGTGCTTAAACCTTTCAAGTATCAGCATTTTTAAAAAGGTGCATACAAAAACTGGTGAAAGTTAACACTTTAAATCATGAATTGTCTCACTATATATACACTATTTGCAGAGTGATGTTTTGCTGCTTAAACTCTGTTTAAGGTGCATTTTTGTCATAAGATGTAATGCCATATGTTTTGTTCTGTACTTTTGAACAACTCTGTTGGTCAATAAAGGGAGAAAACGAATTTCTCCACAGTAGGACAAAGGTACATCTACCGGTAATCTTAATAAAAACAGACTGGCGCACGGCAGTGACGTCATTAAAAGCGCCGGTTAGATTAGCCGCAGCTAGTCTGTTTACGCCTAGAAATCCCAGACCAGACCCGCTCCAAACGAGCAGGGGAATCACGTTAATGATTCCTAACAAAACCTTTCGACATGAAGATGTTTTGGTGCAGATAATGTCTTATTTCGAGGCTGCACCATGGGTGCCCGTCCGCACCCGTTATATGGATATACGC
>SSNQ01034042.1:31359-57560 GCA_006942095.1 Nothobranchius kuhntae
ACAACAGATTCATAGATATCTGGAAAACATATCCAATCTGCCTAATAAATGTTGCTTGTTTTTTGTTTATTTTTTGTTTTGAGTAGGGCTGCTCGATTATGGCAAAAATAATAATCACGATTATGGTGACTGAAATTGAGATCACGATTATTTAGGACGATTTTTCAATTTATGTTGATTTTATTTGTTTTTATTCAGTCATAAAATTGCTCAGGGCACAATCAGGACAAAAATAAGAAACAAGATGATCACTAAAAGAACTCCTGATTCCCAGGATAAAAAGACCAATATACTTATAGCTCATAGTCTATGACCCAAGGGCTATAGACCTTGAGTCTAACCAGTAGAGAACCAAATACCAATATCTTGCAAATACTGACAGCAAGAATTATACAGTGGCATTTATAACAAATAAATGCAAATAAATTGATGTTCACAAAATGTTGCATAACATTTATTGAGTCGTGTCAAGGTGCTGTAGGAGCGTGCACTAGCACCGTGTCCTCAGAGAGATTAGTTATCAGCGTGAGGAACTTATTTCTACCTTATTTATAAACTATTTATTTACAGGCCCATCAGTTAATGTAATAATTGTCCCAACCACAGCTGCACCCCCCACCCCGGTCTCACAGCAATCGGGCAAGCTGCATGTGTGTTTAGCACGCCGCACGCGCACATTTAGCTGTTTTTAGCGGCTCAGGAGACCGCAGGTACGGTGTGTGTGTCACTCACTCTGGTTAATCCAACAAGAAGCCGGCTCCGAGAGCTGTCTTTAGCGACCGACACATCACTACATCATTCCCTTTCCTAATGTTGTGAAGAACGGTCCGGAGCACAGGCGGAGTGTTTAGCTAACCTGCAGGAAATGTCGACGACAGTTATCCAGAAAGCAGCTAAGGGTTACCAGAGATGTTTCAGAGATGTTCGCTAGGTACTTTTAGGATTAAAAAGTCAAGAAGGGGGTCTGAAAAGCTGCTAGAAATAGCGTCAAAGTCGCTAAGTTGGCAACACTGTGGAGGAGCGCTTCATTTGCAACTCAGGGCAGCGCAAGCGGGAGGAGCAAATAATCGGCTTGTTTTGTTTTTTATAATCGTTCAAAACTCAGATCGTAATCGTGATTAAAATTCGATTAATTGAGCAGCCCTAATGAGACCTGTAATCACAGTTGTTCCTTTGACAGAACGCGTTGTTATACACATTAACTTTAAGCATATTGTAAAGCTGACAGCCTGTTAGCATTGATTAGGTACCACGTTAACTCCATTCTGCTCTTAATTACAGGTTGATGGTGTTTTCTTTTTAAATAGTTTGGTTTTCTTGCACATATCAGAGAAAAAGCTCGAACTAACTAGTTTGTACTTTTCATCGTTGGGTTTTAAATCCTTTGTATTGAATTACAGGTTAATAATTATTTAAATTGTGATGTTATTTTTATTAAAACTATATAATATGTACAAAAAAATAACGCTGTAGTAGTAACGCTGGTAAAGGTGCTATTTCTCAGTAAGCAGCGCCAGCCTCTCAGTTACCGGCACCAGCTTATCATTAATCAGATCGGTAGTTTGCTTTGGACTTTATATAGCCTCTTGCTGCTGGGCAGTAGTCTTAATTTTGGCCTCCATACCGCACCGTAGTTATTTATATGGCATCCAGAAGAGGGCAGAGCATGTCTTGCTGTTAGAAGCTAACCCTTATCATTAGCAACTCCACAACATGGCAAAACTCCTTCAGGCTTATAGTATTTGTAGAAATTAAGCATCAGTGTTGCAATACTTACCCAAGAAAGAAGAGCAGAGGCAGTGGAAGAGTTACATTGCTGTTAGCCAATCAGAGGTGAGATGTTTGCATATCATCAATATTAATGAGCAAAACTCCAAATCCTGCTGTTGGCTTTGCCCCACTCTTCCAACTAACTACTAATTCCTGAGACAAGGCTTTTATTTATTTATTTATTTATTTTTTAGCACAGAAAATACCTCTCAAGACGTTCTGTTATACTAAAGATCACAACAGATTTATTGAAATAACGAGTGTGTGCTCTGTCTTTGTCTAAACAGATGTGGACGAGTGTTTGGACAACAATGGTGGATGTCAGCAAGTATGTGTCAACACAATGGGAAGCTACGAGTGCAAATGTAAAGTCGGCTTTTTCCTGAGTGACAATCAGCATACCTGCATCCACCGCTCTGACGGTAAGACTGGGACGAAGCAAACCGTGTGTGTGTGTGTGTGTGTGTGTGTGTGTGTGTGTGAGACTAATGTTGTGCTTGTTAGTTGTGAATAATGTACAGGTGAAGCACAGAACAGGAGTTCAAAGTTATAAAAGACTTAACATACTTAACATGTATAAACATATAAATGAAGAGGTTTCTTTTGTGAGGCTCACAGAACGATTCTGACATCATGTCTCTGGCTCTGCCAGACACTCTTCCCATCCAGGGCAATAGTAACGTTGGGTGTGTTGTGTTTTATCAACATGGACGCTTGGCATCTATTTTGTCTTGGTTGAGTCTTTTTCCTGGCATCCCCGTCGCAGTATCTCAGCCAGATCCACTTCCTGGGTTTAATCGATGGCACTGGCAAAGGACAGTAAAAAAGCTTTGATCTCGATGAGAGCAGGGGTCACTTTCTCCTTCCTTCCACTCACACCCACATTCTGTAAAGACAATAGGCACATGCATATGCAGCTGTGAATGGGTACAGTGTGTCCAACAAGTTCAAAGATGGACAGATGGACAGTCATCTGTCATGTCTGAGGGGGCTTCAAAAGAAAGCACAGAAGGAATGTGGTGAAGGTTAGAGGGGGTCAAGTAAAGGAGATCTCTCCTTTCGTCGGTCACACTTTATCATGGGTGTTCACAGTGCTGATCTGGTTTATGCAAAGAGTTTTTAAAATCACAATCTTTCCTGATTCTTTGTGAAGTAGACAACAGGAAAATGTGCAGACAGATGTGCATTTGTTCACTGGAAACCTTCTGCTGACACTTCTCAACTGACAACCTATATAATAAATTCCCTGTAACAAAAATTCCAAAATAATTCTATAAATTAATTGTCTACATTGTGAAATGTTATGCAGGCAAAAATGTGTAATATTTTAACCCTTTCTTATTAGCACTAAATTATTTAGCACTCTTGTCCCTTTATCTCCGAGTTCTTTATTTATTTCTAAATAAGAGTAGTTACTGTGTCCACATGTGAAAGTGGTGCTCCTGCCAGAGGGATGCTCATGGTAAACAGGCTGTGAAGAAGCTAGTTCTGTAGGTCTGTGGCTCTGCTCTGGCTGGCTGGACTCAACCACCTGCACCACACAGCTCTCCACCCTGTCCAAGATCTACAATCACACACTTGTATCCTGTACCTCTCCTGGACAGGAATAGCTATAGCGTCCTCCTTTTCCACAGGAATCTCACCCATTTTGTTTCCGTCTAACTCACTCCTCCTCTCCATTCACATATTTTTCACTTGATAAAAATTGTCCGCCAGCTTCACAACATGGTTCATGTAAAAGTTAGCTTTGCTGCCATGTTTTTACCCAAATACATGTATCACAGTCATAGGATTTATTTATTTAGCTGTCCAGGGATCGATATTTGATGTCACTTTATACTGCATTTAAACTTTAATCAGGCAGGTGTATAAGAGAAGGTAAACACCCTTCAGTTCATCAGTGCACCATCACAATCATGCATCCTCGAATCAAAGGTCACAAAAGTGGACAGCATGTAAATATCAAAAGTTTTACAAAGGTTCATTCAGAGCTCACGTGTGCAGTTGTTTTTAGATTCCTCAATGAAAAGATGAAAACACATAATCAGTAGAGAGATAATCTGCTCTGTGACATTGGTGATTTATAAACTGTGGGAGTCTTCATATCACAGTTGTGAATGTCGCCTATAATTTACTACAGGATGTTTAACATTTGTTTTATTTGTCTATTTAACATACTTTTAAAGGTGCATGATGCAAGAATGACACTCTATGGTCAAACTTTGGTACTGCAGTCCTTGTTTTTAATAAAAGAGAGACTCTACTCGCTCTTGTTTATGAGATTCGTGGCTGTTGCCATTTACGGCTCAGCGCAAGAAGATTCTAGATGATGAGTGAAGACAAATCATACACAGTAAGTTGATAATTAGATAAATACTTTTCACATTCAGTTGTTGGGAATTAAAAAAGTAGATTAAGATATTTTCAGAGCTGATTATTTGCTTGTAGTTCACCATCAGCATTGTTGGCTCAACGTTAGCCTCTAGCCTTCTTTATCTGATATTAGAGTAAAATAAAAAGATGTCAGGGCTTCTTAGAGCTACAAGAAATGACTTCTGGGTCACTCCCATTACTGGTTTATTATCTTTCTAAAATCCTGCTGCATTTTGTGGGCTGATGTCGAATTACAAATACCAGCACTGCCAACTGGTGCTGACTCGACAACTCTGTGGGCTCATAGATTGTAAACAGTGGCTACGTTCCTCTTTGGCCTTTTTGAAAGGAGAAAAACTGACAACCCCCCCAGCTGGCCGAGAGGAAATCTATTTCAATGTAATCTTCCTTCCAACATGATTGAGACATTAGACTGATTTTTGGTTATTTCACTATAAAATTCTTACACATTGTACCTTTAATGTCAACTAAAGTAAATCAACAATGCTAATTTTCAGTGCTGTAAGAAATGTTTGACTCCTTCCAGATTTAGTTAGATTTTTCTTTTTTGTCAACCTTTTGCTGACTTTAAACTCAAAGGCCTGTCTCACTTGTGCTAACAAGAAACCGTCCAAAGAACAATGTGAACCTTTCTGAACAGTATTTGTCACATTCCACTTCAAATGTACTCATGCTTTAATACATTTGCTGAGGTCTCTAGTAGGAATGAATGCCTTGCAAATAGGTCTCTGGGGAAAACAGCTCATGTGTTCCTGTTTGAGGACATAGAATTCATTTGGAGGAGAAAGTAGCTTCAGACGACACTAGGTTTTGGAATCTTATTTACTGATATTTGGACATCTCGCCTCGGATTGGCTAACAGCAACGTGACTCTACCAGACTAAGCTTTGCAAAGTTGATGTGGATGTGTGGCCAATGCTAAAGGTTAGCATCTACCAGTCAAGATGCTCTCTGCTGTTTCCTGGATGGTAAACTAACAACAGCCTTTCCGATCGCATGCCAAGATGAGTGAGTCTATGAATGTTAAGTGACAGTGTGATGTAGATCTGTCAGGCTTTTCTGAACTGAGCGTTTGTCCGTCTATTTTCTATCAGAATCCAGTGCAGGAGATAGGTATAGAAGACTATTTTAATGTTCAGCCTGCATGAAAACTCAGTGGGACTGACAAGGGCGTAGGAACCGGGGGGACACACGGGTGGGACGTGTCCCCTTCAATATTGGACAAACGCGCATTTGTCCCCGTCCCCCCCCCCCCCCCAATAACATGGAGAAGAAAAAAATTGATTTAGAAATATTTGACTCGCGAGCTTTTATTTTGAAAGACACCGCGGACTTCTCACCGACACAGCCCCTCCCCTCAGGGAGTCAGACAGGCTGGCTGAGTGAAGCGGGAGTCAGAGCCAGGACGCAGCAGCTCAGCGAGTTCTTCTCATGGGCAAAAAAAGAAAGAAAGGAAATGTGAGTTGGTAATAATTTAGTCCCAGAAGATAATTGTATTTCTGGTCAAACGTTAGACTGGCTGACTAACGTAAACATCTTGCTAGGCGGCATTAAACATTAAACAACATAACTAGTCAACAAAAAATGGCGAATTTTACAGTAACAGACAAAAATCATTTGACACGAAATAAATAAAGTAGAATCTCCACATAAAAATGGAATTTGTAAATGTGATTGTTGCTTGTTTGTGACATTCTCATCACATTTTATTTTGAAACCTTATTCATGTCACTTTTTCCATATAAGAGACCAGAGGAAGTTCAGCAGGAAAATGATGAAGGTGAGACAGGCAGCGCCAGACCTGCTGAGGGTGAGACCAGGGCCAGATTAACACTTTGTTGTACCCTGGGCAACAATATTCAAGGGCCCCATCATCACGACCCAAAGATCACCATTATATGGTCACATACAGAATATTTTACTGTAATATGCAGTAAATATACTCAATACTTGAATGCCTGACATCGCATAACCCGCACAGGGTAACCTTTGACCCACCTCGTGTGGACTGACCAATGAGGAGAGGGTCTTAACTTGAGGCCCTCTCTTCATTGGTCAGTCTGCATGAGACTGACTCTCAACTGATGTTCAGTCATAGGCAGCGAAGCGTCTCTGTGCAGCGCAAAAGCCCGGGTGGACAGTTTGTTTAGTGACCATATTTCCATTTCCATAAAAGAGGACGGGGGATTTGTGCCTATGATGTCACACTATGGCAACGCCACAAACCACATTGGGACCCATTTTTTTGTAAGAACTAAATTAATTTCAGATTCTGCCAATAAAAGGGCTCTAAAACAATTCATATGTAAATATTTTGCATATTTGTTGCAAAATCTCATTTTTCTGCTTAAGTGCTGCAACAAGGTTTTATTAATAATAAATTATTATACCTTTTGTTTTACTACAGCATCTGTAAGCTTCCTGTGCACAGATTATTAAGGATGCTTGTTTCAGCTGTGAGATTAGACGATAGGATCAATGAAAAAATAAGCTGTCACACACTCCATGGAAACTTTCAGATAATCCACAAATAGTGGCTTTCACATGGTTTTGTTACTTTTTGCAAGTTTAGAAAAGCAGCAGATGAGACAGCGTGTCTGATAAGTTAGTTTATCATCTGATAATATTAGAACATGTCAGTAATGTCTGAGGGGCTTTTATAAACACTGTATAACTAACACTGCTGGAGAGGGTATGAATTACACAGAGGCTTCTGGGGAGCCCAGTTATGGGGGGGTGGGGGTGGGTGGGGTCATTTTGCCTTGGCCCCCAAAATGTCTAGAAACGGCCCTGGGTGTGTGACTGAGTTTTGAAGGCGATCTGAATTGTATCAGATGTATAAATATTACATGTGTGTAACTTATTGTTTTTTACTGGTAAAAACATGCAGTTGGAGATAAATCTACCTACATTTTACTTTTCAACACTTTGTTTTGTTTTGTTTTTATTTAACTGTTTCCTGCCCTGTCTGTCTCTCATCTTCCTGCATCTTCTCTAAACTCTCCAAAAAATCTGCTGCCTGGATTCTTACCTTTTGACCTCATCAGTTACTTTTGAGCAGACCAAAAGGATCTCCTGACCGTAAAGCGGAGAGCGCGTTTTCGATGCTGCGTCAGTGAGGTGAAATCACCGCAGCACAGGTGATGAGCTCCGCAGTGGCAGAGCGCTTCAGGCACAAATAAGACAGAAAATAGAGAACATGTGCGAACATGAACGATCGTGTGTTAATTATAGTTTTTTGGTTGCGCCACTTTGAGAATGGACCGTGCGCTGGACGCAGCTGCCTGGATCGCTGCGCAACAACGCAGCGCTGTGCCGCTCTCTGTGCTCTTTGGTCAGAAGAGTCCATAAATGATGTAATATAGGTAAGNTCCAAAAAATCTGCTGCCTGGATTCTTACCTTTTGACCTCATCAGTTACTTTTGAGCAGACCAAAAGGATCTCCTGACCGTAAAGCGGAGAGCGCGTTTCGATGCTGCGTCAGTGAGGTGAAATCACCGCAGCACAGGTGATGAGCTCCGCAGTGGCAGAGCGCTTCAGGCGCAAATAAGACAGAAAATAGAGAACATGTGCGGACATGAACGATCGTGTGCTAATTATAGTTTTTTGGTTGCGCCACTTTGAGAATGGACCGTGCGCTGGAAGCAGCTGCCTGGATCGCTGCGCAACAACGCAGCGCTGTGCCGCTCTCTGTGCTCTCTGGTCAGAAGAGTCCATAAATGATGTAATATAGGCAAGGCCCAGGGCCCACAAACTCTAAAGGGCTCAGGGCAGCAAGGGCACAAGCAAATTACTGTATCTGTAATCTCCCGCTTTATATTAAACTAGTGTGACCGTACGTCCTATTTTCCCCGGACATGTCCACTTTTCACTCTGTCCGGGATGTCCAGGTTCTTGTATTGATGAAAATGTCCGGCTTTTCATCCAGGAGCAGGGAATCGGGGAGCTGTATATCCTACACATCCAGGGGAGCCGGAAAAAAGTGTATATTACTATATTATCATTCATGGACTCTTTTCAGCAGAGAGCGGCAGAGCGATGATCGGTGCGCAGCGCACGGTCCATTCTTAAAGTGGCGCAACCAAAAAACTATAATTAACACACGATCGTTCATGTCCGCACATGTTCTCTACTTTCTGTCTTATTTGTGCCTGAAGCGCTCTGCCGCTGCGGAGCTCATCACCTGTGCTGCGGTGATTTCACCTCACTGACGCATCGAAACGCGCTCTCGGCTTTGTGGTCAGGAGATCCCTTTGATCTGCTCAAAAGTAACTGATGAGGTGAAAAGTAAGAATCCAGGCAGCAGCTTTTCTGGAGAGTTTAGAGGAGATGCAGGAAGATGAGAGACAGACAGGACAGGAAAATATAGTTAAATAAAAACAAGAAAACAAAACAAAGTGTTGAAAAGTAAAATGTACGTAGATTTATCTCCACTACACGTTTTACCTGCAAAACAATAAGTTATACACATGTAATATTTATACATCTGATACAATTCAGATCACCTTCAAAATTCAGTCACACACCCAGGGCCGTTTCAAGACATTTTGGGGGCCAAGGCAAAACGACACCCCCCCCCCCCCCCCCCCCCCCCCCACCACCCCACCCCCATAGCTGGGCTCCCCAGAAGCCTCTGTGTAATCCATACCCTCTCCAGGAGTATTAGCTATACAGTGTTTATAAAAGCCCCTCAGATATTACTGACATGTTCTAATATTATCAGATGAAAAACTAAATTATCAGACATGCTGTCTCATCTGCTGCTTTTCTAAACTTGAAAAAAGTAACAAAAACATTTGAAAGCAACTACTTGTGGATTCTCTGAAAGTTTCCATGGAGTGTGTGACAACTTATTTTATCATTGATCCTATCGTCTAATCTCACAGCTGAAACAAGCATCCTTAATAATCTGTGCACAGGAAGCTTACCAATGCTGTAGTAAAACAAAAGTTATAATTTATTATTAATAAAACCTTGTTGCAGCACTAAAGCAGAAAAATGAGATTTTGCAGTAAATATGCTAAGTATTTATTGTTTTAGAGCCCTTTTATTGGCAGAATCTGATATTAATTATTAATGGGTGCCAGCGTTGTGTGGCGTTGCCATAGTGTGATGTCATAGGCACAGATCCCCTGTCCTCTTTTTTGGAAATGGAAATATGATCACCCTGTATTAAACAAACTGTCCACCCGGGCTTTTGCGCTGCACAGAGACGCTTCGCTGCCTATGACTTTGAACATCAGTTGAGAGTCAGTCTCATGCAGACTGACCAATGAAGGGAGGGCCTCAAGTTAAGACTCTCTCCTCATTGGTCAGTCCACACGAGGTGGGTCAAAGGTTACTCTGGGCGGGTTACGTGTTGTCAGGCATTCAAGTATTGAGTATATTTACTGCATATTACAGTAAAATATTCTGTATGTGACCATATTATGGTGATCCTTGGGTCGTGATGATGGGGCCCTTGAATATTGTTGCCCAGGGTACGACGAAGTCTTAATCTGGCCCTGAATATAGGTAGAAAACTTTTTTCCGGCTCCCCTGGATGTGTAGAGGATATACAGCTCCCCCATAATTCGATCCCTGCTCCTGGATGAAAAGCCGGACATTTTCATCAATACAAGAACCCCCAGTCCGGACGCCCGGACAGAGAGTGAAAAGTGTACATGGCCGGGGAAAACCGGACGTACGGTCACCCTAGTTTAATATAAAGCGGGAGATTACAGATAGGCCTACAGTATTTTGCTCGTGCCCTTGCTGCCCTGGGCCCTTTAGAGTTCGTGGGCCCTGGGCAATTGCCCAGTTGCCCATATGGTTAATCCGGCCTTGGGTGAGACAGGGAGCACCAGACCTGCTGAGGTGCAGGTAGGTGCTACAATGAAGAGTGAGATTTTAGATGGTTGATGATGAGAGGAAGATTTGAGCATGATAACAAGTGAACAGACTAAATAATACCATAACAAGCTCGATTTTGACATCACACTGGTCCTCCAACAGTATTTTTACTCCTTATTCATGTCCACTGTTTTTATATTGGAGATCAGATAAAGTTCAGCAGGAACCAGTTGAGGGTGAGACAGGGAGAGCCAGACCTGCTGAGGGTGAGACAGGGAGAACCAGACCTGCTGAGGGTGAGACAGGGAGAGCCAGACCAGCTGAGGGTGAGACAGGGAGAACCAGACCTGCTGAGGGTGAGACAGGGAGAGCCAGACCAACTGAGGGTGAGACAGGGAGAGCCAGACCTGCTGAGGGTGAGACAGGGAGAGCCAGACCTGCTGAGGGTGAGACAGGGAGAGCCAGACCTGCTGAGGGTGAGACAGGGAGAGCCAGACCAGCTGAGAGTGAGACAGGGAGATCCAGACCTGCTGAGGTGCTACAGTGAAGAGTGAGACGATTTTAGGTGGCTGATGAGAGGAAGATTTGACTGTAATAATAAGTGAACACAGTTGAATGTATTTAATCCCATAACAAGTAGGGCTGGGCAGTACGGTTTAAGAATAAAATAAATGCTTCCTTAGAAATATTAGAAAAATAAGTGTTAACTCTGCATTCTGGTGCATTGAGACTGCAATTTTGGCCACTGTTTTTCTTTTGTCTATCTGAAAATTAATGTAGTTCCAGCTGTTGTTGTGAGTGAATTATTTCTTTTTTCATTCTGTCAGAAGCAAACTGATTTTTCAGATAGTTGGTCAGCATTGTTGGCTGATGTAGTTTAAAGTATTCTGATCAGAGTCAGATCAATTAAGACTGAATTTTCACAGCTTTAGTCTTGTATTAAATCTGTTTACACATCTCTACCCATATGAATAAGTTAATATATCCTGCATTCATGCTATTAAATAAAAATAAAACAGTACTGACACATAAACAGCTGTTTTATAATTAAAACGTCCACGTTGGCCGGTAATCACCTGGATCTGGCTAATGGGGGGCCTAAGTCTCCTCCCCTTCTGGCTGGCTCATGGGTCCCCGATCAAAAAAAAAACAAAAACAGAATGTTAGTGAACTGGGCTATAAAAGTTATTTTCTTGCCTTTCTGGGCTTTGCCTTACGCCCTGAGTCACATCTGTCAGGCTTTTCTAATCCTAGAGTTAGGGCTGGGCGATATGGCAAAAATAGAATATCACGATTTTTCCAATATTTTATCACGATTTCGATTTTATCACGATTTTTTATCCATGAATAGCATAACTTCAATTGCGTATTAAAGAAGAGAAACATTGAATAAACAAACATTTGTTCACATTAGGGATGATCAACAGTGCTAACACACATATTTTAAACTCACACCAGAGATGATAGATTCAGTGAAAGAAGAGGATGTGCTCAGGGTTTTCCGTAAGCAAAATCCTCGGAAATCCCCGGGCCCGGACGGTGTCTCCCCCGCAACCCTGAGACACTGCGCAGAGGTACTGTCTCCAATCTTCACGGACATCTTTACCATCTCCTTGGAGACCTGCCATGTTCCAGCCTGCTTTAAGCTGTCCACCATTGTTCCTGTGCCCAAGAAACCCCATGTCACTGAACTGAATGATTATAGGCCTGTGGCGCTGACGTCTGTAGTCATGAAGTCTTTTGAGCGCCTGGTCCTCCCTCATCTCAAGTCCTTCACCTCCCCCCACCTGGACCCTCTGCAGTTCGCATACAGAGCCAATAGGTCTGTAGACGACGCCATCAACCTGGCCCTCCACTTCATCCTGCAGCACCTGGACTCCCCGGGAACCTACGCTAGGATCCTGTTTGTGGACTTCAGCTCTGCATTCAACACCATCCTCCCTGCTCTGCTCCAGGACAAGCTCTCCATGCTCAACGTACCCAACTCCACCTGCAGGTGGATCACTGACTTCCTGACGGACCAAAGGCAGTGCGTGCGGCTGGGGAAGAATGTTTCCACCACTAAGACAATTAGCACAGGATCTCCACAGGGCTGTGTACTTTCTCCTCTGCTCTTCTCCCTGTATACAAACTGCTGCACCTCGAGCTATGACTCCGTTAAACTAATCAAGTTTGCGGACGACACCACCCTCATCGGGCTCATCTCTGACGGTGATGAGTCCGCCTACAGGAGAGAGGTGGAACGGCTGGTGTACTGGTGCAGTTGCAACAATCTGGAGCTCAATGCTCAGAAGACAGTGGAGATGATTGTGGACTTCAGGAAAGTCACAGCCCCATCTCTCCCCCTCATCCTGACGGACACCCCCGTCACCACTGTGGACTCCTTCCGCTTCCTCGGAACCACCATCACACAGGACCTTAGGTGGGAGCCATCCATCAGCTCCCTGATCAAAAAGGCCCAGCAGAGGATGTACTTTCTGCGGCAGTTGAAAAAGGCCAAGCTGCCGACCCCGATGATGGTGCAGTTTTACACGGCCATCATTGAGTCCATCCTCACCTCCTCCATCGCTGTGTGGTACGCTGGAGCCACAGTGAGGGACAAACACAGACTGCAGCGCATTGTGCGCTCTGCTGAGAAGGTGATTGGCTGCAGCCTTCCATCTCTCCAGGACCTGTACGTCTCCAGAACTCGGGGGCGTGCAGGTCGGATAGCAGCTGACCCTTCTCACCCGGGTCACAGACTTTTTGAGCCGCTTCCCTCAGGCAGGAGGTTACGGTCCATCCGGACCAGAACCTCTCGCCATAAGAACAGCTTCTTTCCATCTGCCGTTAGACTTGTGAACAGCTTATAAACGCACAACAATGCTGGTCTTCGGTACTTGACATAACGTCACGTTATCGGCCATATTACCTTTACCTGCCATTTTTTGTAGCAAAGTTTTATGCTTGTTTATTATATTTTATTCTACTTTATTCTACTTTCTTCTATTTTTTAATTATATTATTCATGTTATATGTAGCACGTTAGTACCGAAGCAAGTTCCTAGTTTGTGAATTGTTTGTTCACTGACAATGGCAATAAACCTTTTCTGATTCTGATTCTGATAAAAGCCCTGAGAGAAACAATTACAAAAATCAGTTTCTCGTTTTTCAAGTAACTTAACATAAATTTAAATCGTAAACATATTTAAAGTGCAAACATGTCAATTGCAAATGTATTGTGCAAACATTAACTTGTTCAAAATACTATGTAGCTCCCATTTGCTCATGTAGTGGATAGTTAAGCTCAAATACGGCTCTGATGTGCGGCTGGACCAGAGATCGCTTGTGGTAGCAAAAAACTGCGCATTCTGAATATTTTCTGCAACTCTCACTTTGCATTCAGCGTACATGCGTGGAATGGCGGTGTTCGAAAAATACTTGCGGCTGGAAAACTCGTAGCGCGGATCCAACGTTTTTATCATGTTCTTAAATCCCGCTCCTATTGTTCGCACGGGACACAAATCTTTAACCAAGTGGTACCTCACTGCATCTGTCACACTGTTCCATCGTCTGCTGTCTCTGTCGTAAGGAGTGAGTTTTGTGAGTGTTTCTGTTAGCGTTTGCTGCCTGGAAGAAGCACTAGCCGCTGCAGCCGCAGGCTTTTTAGCTTTAGCTGCCAGCTGGCTCTCATTGCATTGTTTGGGATGCCTTCTTTTCAAGTGATTAAACAAGTTTGTGGTGTTGCCATCACTTGCCTTGACGCTCTCCTTGCAAACTTTGCAAATGACGTTTCGCTGCTCTTTGTCATCTGGTGAAAAACCAAACCAGTTCCATATAATGGATAGGGATGGGTACCTTTGACATTTGAATTGATCCGGTACTAATTACCGGTACCTACGAATCGATACCGGTACTTAACTTGGCTAGCAGTAGCTCAACAGGTTGAGCGGGTTGTCCAGTAATCGGAAGGTTGCAGGTTCGATCCCGGCTCCGGACAGAGAATTCTGCTGTTGTGTCCTTGGGCAAGACACTTAACCTACCTTGCCTGCTGGTGGTGGTCGGAGGGACCGGTGGCGCCTGTGCTCGGCAGCCTCGCCTCTGTCGGTGCGCCCCAGGGCAGCTGTGGCTACATTGTAGCTCATCTCCATCAGTGTGTGAATGTGTGTGTGAATGGATGAATGATACACTGTAGTGTAAAGCGCTTTGGAGTCCTTGCTCTGAGAGGCGCTATACAAGTGCGGGTCATTTTATCATTTAACGGTACCAATTTTTGATACTTTTGAGTGTTTATTATTTTAATTCTCTTTTATAATTAAATATATATTTTTCTCAATATATAACAATATTTGATAAATATCACGATAAATAACGTTCAACTGTTTGTATTTTAACATCATCCTTGTAGTTTTATAAGCTGATAATTAAACTGAAGCAAACATCTTTATTGTGAACTAAATTTACTGTGTATCTTCATTTCTTTGGCCGTCTTTGTTCTTCTGATTTTTCTACTGGGAAGTTAGAATTTCCGAGGAGAAAGCGAACGCACCATTAGCTGATAACAACGGTGGCAATGGAAGCTAACATATCAAGCTAATGTTATCTTTAACAGTTTATTTAACTGCTGGAGAAGATTAAAAAGATGATGCCTCACACTTAGATCGTTGTTGCTGGTTTCATCTTCACCCAATCACCCGTCGCATTTAGTAAAGTGAACCCAAACTTTAGAGCGTGTTCATGTTCTTCTAGTCGGAAATTCGGAGTTCCGAGGAGAAAGCGAACGCACCATTAGCAAAACGGAAGCTAACATCAAGGTAACGTTATCTTAAACATTTTATTTACCTACCAGAGCAGATTAAGATGAGCATGTCTCACTTAGATCGTTGTCTGTCGCTGGTTTCATCATCATCCAGTTACCCATCACATTTAGTGAAGTGGACCCAAGCGTTGGCGTGCGTTCTTCTTTCTACCCATGCTGCTCTGTTTACAACTCGCTCGCAGGGACCGACGACATAACGCTCTTGCGTATGCGCAGCTGTCTTGGCAAGTTCTCGTTATGAAGGACGGGTACCGAAACGAGGCACCGTTTGAATTGACGTGAATCGGTGCTCGGTCGGTACTATAGAAAAGGCGTTCCTCTTCGGAACGAAAACCTCGTTGTCGCTCTCAGCCGCGGCCGATGCCATGCTTGTTCACACACAGGTGGAAACAAGCAGGGCACTAATATATTACTATGACTCACTCTGATTGGTTAAGGGTCAAACAAAGGCGTGTCATTCGCCTGCGGTAAGTTCCCTTTTCATTCAGAGGCAAAAATTAAACAGCAGAGCTGTGAATCGTGATAAAAAGGTCTCTCAAAAATGACAGACCGTCAGATGTGTAGATCGTAAAACGGTCTAAAATCGTCATATCGCCCAGCCCTACCTAGAGTTTCACCGTCTATCAGATTTTCTATCAGAAGCTAATGCAGGAGATAGCGGTAGGAGACTATGTTCATGTTCAGCCTGCATGAAACACTCAGTGATACATTAGAATCAGAAATAATCATTAAATGTATTTTTTTCAGTGAGGTTGACCTATGTATTGACCTACAACAGATTTGTTAGATTTCCAAAATGTGTCCCCCCCAATATTAAACTCGCTCCTACGCCCTTGGGGACTGATCATTTTCAAAGATTTAAAGTAAAAAAAAAAAAAGAAAAAAAGAAAAAGAAATTAAAAAATGAACAATCATACCAAAAATCAAACATGGAGGTGGTAGTGTGGTGACAGCTGCTTTTCTGCTGTAAGACCTGACCATTAATTTTGTTTTCTGGGAGAAAATCCCGAAGGAGTAAGTTTGATCTTAAACTGACCGTTTATGCTGGGAAATCCTCCAATGTGACTCAAATCAAACAATTCCATAAAGAAAAGACAAATCTTCATCAGGGCTGTGAAGGACTCATTACATGCTATCATCCAGACTGATTCAGGTGTTGCCCAGTTAAAAGGGTCTTTTGAAAACAGCATTTTGGATTTCCTCTGGTTTTCTTTGTCTCATATGAAAATTTGTCTTTTTATATGAATCATGTAAGTGAGACAATAAAACAGGAACTGAAGAGATCAGTAAAAAGGCTGAACTTTTCCACAGCTTTGTGCATTTGTGACAATCTGAGTGTAACCTCCCACAACCTGTACGGGGGCATGTTGAGTGAAACTAGCCAAAGCTACCCTCCACAAATGGCCTTACTGCCAGACTCACCTAGATTTCCATTTGCTGCGAGCAATGATGACAAATCAGTTCTTCTCAAGGCACACGCATGCTTCATTAGGCTCGCCGGTCGCCCTGAGATAAGATTGCTATCACAATGCAAACAGCAAGTCCTTTGAAGCCACAAAGTATAACATCTCCTTTACATGCCCCAAGTACAAACAAACATAAATATCTACAGACGTGTATGCTTTGAGCGTCTTGTGTATGAAGTCCCAGGTTGTTGATGGAAATGCTTGGATGGGAAACATTTCACCACCTTCTGACCGCCTGTAACTTTCCAGCAAACTTACTTGGGATTCAGTATGGATCTGGCCTTCACCTCAAACTGGTAATTTTTGTGAAAAGGAAGACTGTCTCAATCCAAAATTTGTTTAGATTTCTGGGTCCAGGAAGTATTAAAAGTGACTCATTCTCACCCTCATCTTCTGAGATGTTTCCTTAAATAATGAAGGGTCAGATTAAAGTGACAATGTGTATTTCCTTGGCGGTAGGTGGCAGTGCATACCTGAATCATTGCAAGCAAGTTGTAATAGTAAGACCTTACCAACGGATGGCCATTAGGGTAAAAAAAAAACCCTGGGAGGTAAACCTCCAGTAAAATTACAAGCACATCAGACTCCCTTTCATCACTGGCAAAGAGCAAAGAGGTAAATGTGTAAAACAATGTTTATGAATTGGAAAAGTTTTGGGCACCATTGCGGTTGGCCAAATGCAGTAAAGCGGACTGCTCGGCACAGCGAGGCTGGCACTGTGGAAAATGGCAGACTCCGCAATTCAGGCAGCTGCTTCTGGGCTCAGAAGATGTTCTAATGTTAAATACTGTTGTAAAACAAACTTATTAGTGGAAATGAGTCCTTACCCTGTACGATTCCTCACTCGACATGATGCAGGCCGGTCACTTCACGTATCTGCAGTGAACCTGACATCCTGACTGCTGGAAACCTTGTTCTGTTGTTGAAACTACAACCTCCAAATGCTAGATGTTGCTATGGTGTTGGTGTTCCATGTCCAACCTTTAAAACACCAAAGAAGAAACACATTTCTGGCTATATTATAACATTTGTCCTTTCAAATTTCAATCAAAAATTGAAAAGATAAAGAATTTTTCTTTATTGGGTTTGAATTTTGTCGATACTTAAAGTTCACATGAGACAGACTGTAGTACCAAATGGGATCTTGCTATTTCAATTTAGAAATTTCTGGCAAAAAGAAAATTGCACTTTTCTGAGAGCAGTTTTGTTCTTTGTTGAAAAAAAAAATAAAAATAAAAAATAAAATAAAAATAAATTCTCTGTTGTGGAAGCCTTAAAGTCTAAAACAAGGAATTTAAAATGACTGGACCAACAACATTGTCATGAATTACCACAGTAAAATAAAAAAAAAAATCACATTTTTAAAGTTGTTAATATTTTTATTTACCAAAGCATTTTGGCTTGTGGATGATAACTTTTATTTTTTCAAATCACAATTTTAAAATTCTCATTGTAGATATATTTTAATTCTTTTTTTCAAAATCTTTTTGTATTTAAAAAATTGTTTATGTGAAGCGCCTTGTGATTTTTATCTTGTGAGGTGCTATATAAAAGATCGTTTTCATTCTGATGAAGGCCACAGCCCTTATTTGATGGGAGGTTCTTCATAATACAACTGCTTCATTTTTTTCCAGTGAGTGTAACTCATCACTGATTAGGCTCCTGGAAAGGAGTAAAAACATCAAATGTTTTTACGTTCCACCTTGTGTTAGTAATGCTGTACGGACTGCTGGGCTTAAATATGAGTGGGCCCAAAATCTAATTCAGCCTGGGCCCTGTGTGGCAAGTAAGAGGTAGTGCTATAAATAATTTAATGATAAAGAGCTAAAACAATGCCACCCTGGGTTAAGCTCCCCCCAGGGAAGGGTAAAAGGCCCGTAGGTTAAAGTACTCACACTGGCAACAGATGGTAATTTGCAAATAATTCTTTATTAAAAGTTTAGACTAAAACCCATATTGGTAAGATTTAGAAGAAGAAAATATCATTTCTATAGCGCTTCTCAAGATAAAAATCACGAGGCGCTTCACAAAAACAAAAACAAAAAAATATAAAAAGTTGTAAAAATAGAAAAAAAAGCATTTTGAAAATGTTTAAAAATATATTTAAAATGAGCCATAATAAGAAATTGCAATTTAAAATAAGAAATGTTAAGAAAGAGAGAGAGTGAATAGGAAAGAGGGAAATCAGTGGATCTTGAGGAAGGTGGAATAGGTGGGGAGAGCCGAATAAAGAGAGAGTGGTGAAGAAGGTCATACAAAAGCCAGCTTGAACAAGTGAGTCTTCAGCAGCTTTTAAAGGAGACCACTGAGTCCACTGATCTCAGGCTCAGAGGGAGATAGTTCCAGAGTCTGGGGGCCACAACAGCAAATGATCTGTCACCTTGGTCTTTAGCCTGGTGCTGCACAACCAGTAGGCTTTGATCACTGGACCTCAGGGACCTTCTGGGGGTGTAGGGACTAAGAAGATCACCGATGTAAGATGGTGCTTGTCCATGTAAGGCCCTATAGACCAGAACCAGGATCTTGAAATGAACCCTGAAGTTGACTGGCAGCCAGTGAAGCTGGAGGAGAAGCGGGGTGATGTGGGTGTGTTTGGAGGACTTGGTCAGAAGCCGAGCACAGGCATTCTGAACCACCTGTAGACGGTTCAGGGAGGTTCTGCTCAGACACGTGAAAAGAGAGTTACAGTAGTCTAAGCCTGAGGAGATGAAGGTGTGGAGAACTGTCTCAAGTTCAGAGCGGGACAGAATGGGACTCAGCTTAGCAATGTTCCTGAGATGGAAGAAGGAAGAGCGAACAAGAGAACTGACATGAGAATCCAGGGTGAGAGCTGGGTCAAAGGTCACGCCAAGATTCCTGACAGAAGGTTTGGTGTGAGAAGCAAGCTGACCAAGAGAGTCTCTGACTTTGGGAACCAGCTTGTCTGGGGCACAGATGAGGATCTCAGTCTTATCTTCATTCAGCTGAAGAAAGCTCCCAGCCATCCAGGTTTTGATAGAGTCTAAGCAGGTGTGTAACAGCTGCAGCTTAGACATCTCATGGGGCTTAATGGAGATGTACAGTTGGATATCATCTGCATAAAGATGGTAGGAGATACCTTTTAAGGAGCTCAGGATATGCTGGAGAGGAAGCAGATAGAGGAGGAAGAGTAGAGGCCCCAGCACAGAACCTTGTGGGACACCATGGGTAAGGGAGGTGGTGGAGGACCTAAACTTGGAGACGGCCACAGAAAAGGAGCGCTCAGAAAGATAAGAGGAGAACCACTCCAGAGCAGATTCTGATAGGCTTTCCCAGTCTCTCAGCCTCTCCAGTAGCAGGTGATGGTCAACAGTGTCAAATGCTGCAGTCAGGTCCAGCAGGACCAGAACAGAACAGTCCCCTGCATCACTGTGAGTCAGAAGGTCATTAGAGACCCTAACAAGAGCTGTTTCAGTAGAATGAGCTCTACGAAAACCTGACTGGAAGCTATCATAGATGTTATGTTCATCAAGAGCAGCTGTGAGTTGTTTAGCCACAACCTTTTCCAAGATCTTGGAGATGAACGGAAGTTTAGCGATGGGTCTGAAGCTGCTATGGAGAGAGGGGTCGAGACTCGGTTTTTTAAGAAGCGGGTGGATTACAGCGTTCTTAAAGTAAGCAGGGACCTGACCAGAAACCAGAGAAGCATTAATTATAGAGAGCACGCTGGGACCGATGGACAGAAAAGCACTTTTAAACAAAGATGAGGGTAAGATGTCGAGGGGGCATGCAGAGGTCTTCATAGAGTTATCTAGTTTGGATAACTCAGGCAAAGAAACAGGAGCAACGCTATGATGATGGGCCTGGTTGGAGTTAGGAGAGGCAGCGATAAGGCTGAAGGAGAGATGCTAGATCTAACCTTATTGACTTTGTCCACAAAGAAAGACAGAAAGTTCTCACAGTCTGCAACAGAGTGGATGGAGGCTATAGGAGAGGCAGGAGAGACAATGCTGCTGATGGTGTTAAACAGCACCTTGGGGTTCCCTTTGCTCTGGGACACCAGGTTGGAGAAATAGGAAACCCTAGCGTCTCTGACTGCAGAGTTAAAGGATGTCAGAAGATCCTTTAGGTGCAGCAGATGGACGTGGAGATGGGTTTTCTTCCACAAGTGCTCATTTTATTCTGCATTGGCGCTTCAGGCTGCTAAGGCTGTCATTAAACCAGGGAGTAGGGTTCAGTGCAGGAACTGATCTGGTTCTGACAGGACAGATGTTGTCCAGAATGGAGAGGCAGTGCTCATTAAACTGAGAAGTTAAGGAATCTAGGTCGTCATCAGAAGAACAGGGTGGATCAAAAGCAGCAGAAAAATTGCTAGCTGTGCTCTCATTAAGAAAACGAGAACTAACCATACGGCGAGCAGGAGGTGGGGACACAAAAACTGACAAGTTAAAGAAAATGCAATGGTGATCTGAAATATAAATGTCTTCAGGACAAACACTGTCAGCATTTAGACTCAGGGTAAAAACAAGGTCTAGAGTGTGCCCCCTGGTGTGTGCGGGGCCAGAAACATGCTGGGTGAAGCCAAAGGTGTCCACGAGGCTGGAGAAATTCATGGCAAAGAGATCGGAGGGATCATCAACGTGGATGTTAAATTACAGTGGAGGACAGAAAGTCACTAAACTCCTGAAGGAAAGAACTGTTTGGACCAGGTGGACGACAGACCACAGCACAGTAGAACGGGTCCTTACGCCCGACTTTAATCAGTTGCAGTTCAAAGGAAGCAAAGTGACCAGAGGTTGTAGGGCTACATGGAAGATGGTCTTTAAAAAAATAGCTAGGCCTCCACCATGACCAGAACCCTGGGGCTGGCTAAGAAAAGAATAACCACTCGGGCAGAGTTCAGTCAGACCAGAATAATCAGATGTTTGCTGCCAAACTTCAGTCAGAAACAGAAAATCCAGGTTTTTAGAGAGAATTAGATCATTGAGCAGGAAGGTCTTATTGTTAACAGAGCGGGAATTTAATAGAGCCATGCTGAGTGAGGTGGAGGAATCAGAAACTACAGAAACAGCTGGAGTTGGTGGGCGTAAATTTGTAGGGTTAGATCCACGGTGATTATAAAAACCACTTATGGAGGGAACAGGAGGAGAAACCACTGAGGAATGAGGATAAACAGACCATAAAAAACTTGGATGGAGAAACCGCGCTGCAACGCGGCCTGGCGAAAATGCGGAAGTGGCGCTCGGGTCACCAAACAAAGGACAAGAAGCTAGAAGATCGCGCCGATGTTTACCAGATAAACCATGCTTTAAGAGAAGTTTTATTCTCACCTGGATTCCTGCTCGTTTACCTCTTTTCCTCCGATGTTTTCCCGGGACTGGACAAACATCGCTAGAGGTGCGCAGCTCTGGATTGTCGATTGCTTCCGGACCAGTGCGCCGCTCAGGTAAACCAACAGGATGGTAAATCCTCGGTGCATCATGGGCGATCGTGAACGAACGGAAGGACAAAAGAGTCTGACAATCATAGGAGATGGTAGCAGAGACACTACTGAAGAGGATCGCAGACAGGAGCAAGGTGGAGAAGAGGAGGTTAGTGGAGAAAAGTTTGAAAAAATGGCCGGTGACCGCGGCGAAGCCAAGCACAGGCGCCATCTTGCCGACCGGAAAAGCGTGGAGTACAATTATTAGCAGACAGGAAGTACCCGCATTGATCCTAGGGCCAACAAATAATTAAAACCAACTCAAGTTACACTCCAGACACCAACGGATAATAATAAAACTCATACAATATCACCAACAAACTCTGGATGTTTCCTGGTAATCCGGCGGGCAGTCCGGTGGTTGTCCGACGTCCGACAACCAATTAACGCCAAGCACTGAACGAACAAATCCATGCGGACAGAACAGCAGTGAGGAGTCCTCTGGGCCCACAACCGGCACTGGAGATGAGATTAGTCGCGGCAGGATGGCGAGATGGAGCAGCAGGAGGGCCAGTGCACCGGCGACGCCGTCAAACGCTCTGCTACTCTGGATGGCACCGCTGCGGGCGAAGCTGAATGGAATAGCGGCTCTCGGCACGCAGACGGGAAGCCACACTGCAAACAAACAAACTGGCATGGTTCCCCTGGATCAGTACGACCCTCCCCAGTCAGAGGCAAAGACGTACGGTCGTAGCGCGGCTGAGTCAAATCAGCCTTAATACGGCTGCCACACACACACGGGCTGAGATCTGGTTAGGAGTACCTGGGTGCAGTTTAACACTGTAACAGCAGATGCAGCTCCGGTCTGCGATCACACGATACCAAAGACGTCAAGATAGAGCAACAAGCATTAGCTAAGGCCGCACAGGCAACACAGAAGGGAGAGTATTTACAGTCACTGCTGATAGGTAGTCTCAACACACACACTAACACCTGAAGTGTCACACAAGAGCAGTCCTGCTGGAGGAGCAGACAGCTGCCTTTTATTGGGTTGCTCGCCCCATCCCGCTTATCCATCTAACGCGAGCCACCTGCCGCTTTACTGACATGGACCAGACCGGAACTGTCTGTCCCATCACACCTGCACAACCTTCTACCAGCTCTATGTGTCAAGAGACTCATGGGTTAATAAAGCATTTCTCATCGCTGAGTCACCTCTGTAAAGAACAGGGTTGCAGGTTAAAATGCCATTGTGGACATATTTATGCTACCTTTCTCTTGCTTTTTATCTGATTGTGCTATAAAACTAGCTGGTTGTAGGTAAATGTGTCGACCATAATAAATAATTTTCAATAATTTGATGGCATAGCAATTTTACATAACTGTCAACAGTTCAAGTGCATCATCTGTGCAGGTGCTTGGGGAAAAAAGTGACAGAAAGAACCACAAAACCTTCTGTTTCCTGCAGTAAATGGCCTTTTAACCTTTAAATTCAAGGTAATGTTGGACTTAATATGATCAAGTTCCTAAATTTTATGTAGACTTAATGTGCCAAGTGTCAATAGAGGCGAAACCAGTGCGAGGAGAGAATTGCGGGAACAGAGCATGGGGGAGGTGCGAGCGCGCCAAGAGAAAAGAGAAAAAATAAACACAAAGACAAACATGGTGGACTGAACGAGAGGTGTTTATTTGGAAGTGTGCAAGGAGAAGAGGCAGGTAGAGGCTAAGGCTGCTGTGCTCAAACACTCACACAGACAAACTAACTGAAACACACACACACACACACACACACACACACACACACACACACACACACACACACACACACACACACACACACACACACACACACACACACACACACACACACACACACAATCCCACAATGTTCTTCATGATGAAGGAATTCTCACTTTAAACAAACCAAAGCAGGAAACTGGAGGTGCACTGAGCTTTTTAAATGACAGACCTGGAACACACGAGTACCCTGAAGGCAAAAAGCTGTCTAACTGTCAAATTAATTAACAAAAAAGGGAAGAAAGTCCTCCTAGTGTACACTTATACACTGACATTGACATATGTTAGCTTGTTTTTATGGAGTCTAATGTGCTACGAAGCACATAGTTGCTTGAAATCATCACCTGCTGTGATAACACTACAGGCATATCAAAGTTCAGCCTTAAAGGTGGGGTAGAAGATGTTTTGCTTGAGCAATTGTTGGCGAATGCTTGAAATGCTTTTCACATACTGATGGCAACCAATAGGTTAAACGTTTAATCCACAAGGGAATAATTCTATGATCAATTAAATTCAAATTCAAAGATACTTTATTAATCCCAGAAGGAAATAATCAGCTCTGAAATGCACAATCCTGCAAAAAGGAGCTAAATATTTGGATGTTTTTTTTTAAATGATTGGATCCTGATCCATTCATGAAACTGCCCTCTGACTGTCAACCCCCGCTCATACCTCTTCTGTACACTTAAAGCATATTGGCTTGGAGCAGTTTGACAGGAAGCAGAGCCAGAGCTCAGTTATCTATATTAGCTAGCATTCCAGGTTGGTACATAGCCTGAGCTGAAGTAGTGCGGAGAGTTTAAAGCCCATTTCGCCCTCCTGGATCTCTGATCCAAGTCCCAATGGCTTCTCTTTCTTAAGCATTCATTGGTGGAGATCCTGGAGAACTCCAGACCAACACTGCGCTATTTGGAGTCCGTCAGACGCCTGAAGGCTTTGCAGATGTTACATAGATGCGTTAAGTAACAAATTACAGCAGAAAAGATGCCCTTGACAGGTTGTTGTTTGAAAGTGTTTTCAAACTAGGTGGTGGTGGGTGGGGCTAAAGAAAGGGGATTGGACCTTTGAATTTATTTTTTCCAAAATGCCTCGTAAATCAGACAAAAGCAGTCTGCCTCGAAGTGGTTCGCACACTGAAGACTTTTTCCAGATTTTTGCTGGGAGGTCTGCTTTGCGTCATGAAACATTCATCCTTTCATCCATCATCTTCTACTTAGTCCGCAGAGTCATGTCGCGGGGGTGATAACCTATGCAGAAAGGCATAAACTTCTCTCTCCCCAGCCACTTGGGCAAGCTCCTCCATAGGAATCCTAAGGCGTTCCCAGGCCAGTTGAGAATGGTCCCCCCAGCATGTCCTTGCTCCATGTATTGGTGAACAAAAATGTTGGATCTCCAACAGTTTATTTTCCCTATTTGATTTTTATTCATGTTTGGAGTGTTCATAGAGGCGGTAGATACCCACGTGGCAGCACAAAAAGATGCAGATTACACACAAAAAAATCCACTTTAAAGTATTTTTGGAATTTTGTTCTTTTAAGTTTAGTTTTGATTGAATTAAGAATACCATCAACATGAACATTTTGTGTATCATTTATAGAACTGTTGTGCTTGATCAAAACATCCCTTCAAAGCATCTCTTCTGTCCTTGTACCCTGTTTGTCTGTCTGTCCCTCATTCCACGATCTCTACTTTCATGGTTCTACTTTGTTCTTCTTTCAGCTCTATAAATTTAGTGTCTGAGGTTTAACCGTCTGCCACGTCTGGTTCTGGTGGTAGTGATCAGATGTTTGATGTGGTATTGGAAGGGGCTGTTGTGGAGGTATGTGGTATGTAGTTTCCCCTCTGGGGTGAGGGGCTTTCTGTTCCCATGAAGTCTCAGTCATCCTTCCACTAGACACGTTTTCAGGGTCTCACTAGGTGGACTTCTAATATTAGCCATCAATACCACAGTTAGACTGGACTCAGATTACACATTTAATTATTTTTATTTGTAACTTTTCTATTGGCAGTAGGGTTGGGCGATGGGATGAATTACTGAACCATCGGCGATAGGCTGACTTGTTTGTAAGTTTGTTAATGACATATTTTACACGTTATGCACAGAGAACATTGGGGAGGGAAAAAAAACAAAAACAAGAAAAGATCTCCATAAACGGCACCTCTGAGCATTATCTGTTACTTTCTCCGCATCTTGTTGCTGACAGTGCACGCAAGTGGTGCGCTGATGAGGAGCTGGAAGTGCATCTGTGACACACTCGACATCGTGCACAAGAGTGCAGTGTCGAGTAGAAAGTGGAAACCTTTCTATCTTTCAGAGAGTCTGGTAGACTTCTGGTTATTTCATTTGGAGAAATGTTTCCTGATTTTAAAACATTTGACTATGCACAAGTGACCAGCCCAGGTTTACGCAGAGCAGAAGGAATGTGTGTGCTGGCCGCAGCAGGTGAAATGTTCCCAGTAGGGCTTGTGATCGTGATGTCATCACCGACGCGTCCGCCCCGTTGGAGGCATGTGAGTCCTTACTCGTTGCTTGTTACTACTGTAAACAGCGTGCTCAGTTTCGTTCTTGCGGCTTAAACTAATCTATTATTCATTTGATCGGTTATATTACACAACTCTAGTAAATCTTTGCTGTGTTGTGGGGTGGCACGTGATCGCCAGGGGAATAAAGGTGGAAAACAAGCTAACTTTTCACCATTTTCCTGCTTAGAGGCAAAACCACGGAGACCAAGTATCTAGCTTAACAAAGTCTCGTTGGCTCACT
>SSNQ01034042.1:57997-89674 GCA_006942095.1 Nothobranchius kuhntae
GATTGAATGGGATAGGTGGAAATGACGTTGGATGCGGCGCTCACGTTTCGCGTACGTTTGTGTAAGTTACATGCAGGCGGGTGGAGTATCAGACATCCATGGAAGATGACTGATAAACATAACTAATTTGGTGCAAATATTTACTCGCCATGTGGCAGGTAGAGCTCAAAAATTTACTCGCCAAATGGAGCAATTTACTCGCATTTGGCGAGTGGCGAGTGTTAATTTCGGACCCTGCACGCACACACACACACACACACACACACACACACACACACACACACACACACACACACACACACACACACACACACACACACACACACACACACACACACACACACACACACACACACACACACAGGGGCTACGCTCACATACCGGTGAGCTAATTCGTGTACACTGACACACAACACAACTTCTCCTGCTACACTTCTTCTGTATGATGACAATTTTGATTGTTTTACTCGAAAAACCAACAAGTACAACATTTACCTCTTATCCGGACGTTTACATCCACTCACACCACAAACAAGAAAGCTAAAAATGTCCGTTATGCAGAACTGCAGCGGCAACAATATGTCATCAGTGCTCTAGTCTTGGGTCTTTCATGTGGATCAAAACCATTTATAATGCTGATTGTGTCCATGTACCCTGAGTACCCCTATATATTCTGCAACCTTTTTGGGATTTTATAATGTTGTTTAACACTTTCTTTCACCCAAATCCGCTTCTTCTCTGCGACAGTGCCATTTGTTTCATGGTTTGTTTACACTCGTCAACCTTCCAACATGGCCACGCACATCCCAGAATGCTATGCGTATTCACATGTGATCACAAGCCCTTTTTAGGTGAAACATTTAATTGCATTGTTTATATGGGGTGCTCTGTTCAGCTTAATTGGACTAAATATGAATTAAAAATGAATGGAAATTGAATGATTATGTATTATTTTGAAAAAGAAAGTGACAGGGATAAATGGATCATGTGACCTGTTGCAGCGAGCGAATGCTCCCTCCTCAGAGTGCATCCAAACGCTGCAGCGATTCATTTCATTTCTCAAAGTCATAAAAGAAAGAAACCTGGTAGCCTTTGTTCAGATAAAAAAAACAAAAACATTTTGCTTAAATAAAATACCACAACAGTGTGAGCAGGGAAACAAAGACGAGGCTTCTTTGTAACACTTTAACTGTGTTCAATACGAGCCGTTTACACCGCACTCTACCAAACTACAAATACAAAGTTAAACTAAGAGAAAAGTCGAACTTTCTCTTCCAGCAAACATTTGATAAAAAACATTCTATAAAAAAAAAATCGCTGTTGGTACTTCTACTGCAAATCAGTCCGTGCATCATGATGTTGCTCAAAAAGTCACATGCACGAATAAATCACCCATCGTCATTTAATGGACTGACTATTGGCAGTGGGAAAAATCTTATCACTTGTAAGTCGCTTTGGACAAAAGCGTCTGCTAAATACATAAACATAAACATAAAATGATACAAATCACCCAACCCTAATTGACAGTCCAGATGGTGAGGCAGAGGCTTTTGAAGGAAACTAAGGAAAGGCTGTCCCATCAGTAGCTGTCAAACAGCCACTGGCTAAAGGTGTTTATTTATGGGCAAGCAGCAGGGGCCTCATTTATCAACCTTGCTTACGCACAAAACGGGGTCGGAAAACTGTGTAAGCAACGTTCCACGCAAACTTTGGGATTTATGAAAGAAAACTTAGCGGAAAAATGTGCGCAACTTTAAGTTGACTAAGGACCTTGCTTACACACATTTTGGACATGGAGAGCACCTGCAGTGCTGCTGCTGAGCATCGACATATATACTGGACAATTCCTTTCCATAGACTCCAATATCACATTTTTGAGGCCAAATGGGAGGTGGCCACCGCCATTTTGACTGTGTCACAGGTTCCGTCAAGCCCAGACAATTCCACAAAAGGGAAGAGAGGTGGAGCTGAGGGTGGAGCTGTAAGGCTGGGATTAACTGACGACACCCGGCCGAACTAGCTACAAGCTAACCTGAAGCTAACCCAAAGCTAACGCGGAGGTGGGAGCTAAGCTAACAGAGGTAGCAACCTAGCTACAACCGGAGTTAACTGTGCACAACACCAGAGCTTCTGAGTCAGAGATATGTCGGGCTGACCGCTGGGTAAAACCGGGTGGAACACAGAGGTCTCCGAGACCTCCACAAGTCGGCAGCCGCACAGCCGCACAGCAGACAAGCGCCGCTGCGATCTGAGATGCGCAGAGCTGCCGCTGGGGAGAACCGGGTGGAAAGGTTTCCATCCCAGAGCTCCACAAGCCGGCAGCCTGCACAGCAGACAGAAGCCGCGATCAGACAGAGATGCGCCGAGCTGCGGGGAGGGGAGAAACGGGTGGAAAACATCGGTTTCCCGAGAGCTCCACAAGCCGATAGTTGGAACCCAGCTCCACCAACATGTTATATTTCAACCCATTTTCTAAAGTGCAGCATTATGTTAAATGCACTGGGTTTTACCCTAATACATTTAAATTTCATGGTTAAACAGTACACGTTAAAATCTAAGCTCAGCTCGGCAGTGACCTAAAATACATAAATATCATTTTACTTACCGAAAACAATTAAGTGGAGACTCCTTGGATGCTCTATTAGTGCAATTAATGCCACAGCAAGTCATTTTGTCCAACAATTGCACAAATAATATCCAAAAAGAATACACAAACACAGAGACTCAAAATCCCGGAGCAGTTTCCAGGCCAGGCCGAGGCTCTACTGAGGCCGTTCCACGGAGCTAGCTCTGTGGTCACGTGGGCTGGATGCTCATTAATTATACAGAATTTTAGGCTTTTAATACACTTAAACAGAAGAGTGAGAAAAAAATTCACCCCCCTCAGAGTTGTCATGAGTGTAAACTGGATCATTTAAACCAAAAACATGTTTTGGTTCCAGGCTGTAAACATGTTTATTTCTGCTGTGAAATTGGTATTTTTAACATGGGAGTCAATGAGGATTTGCTCGCTTCTGACACCAGCCCCCAGCGGATGAGGGTGGAACTGCAATTGTTGGTACTTCCGGGTTGGACTCAATTTTTGAGCCGCATTGTGGGGGCTTGCTGCTGAGAAGGATAAAATTATGAAATCCTGCAGCATTATCACTTGTACTGCTTCGTTTTCACACATAACAAGACCCCCACACGCACACACACGTGCATGTACACACACATGCACACACACCCACACACAAACATGTGTGCGCACACGCACACACACACACACACACACACACAGAGCCTGAAGCGCAGAATATGGACAGGGGGACAGATTGGGACAGAATGTCATGCGTCTGTGACAGTGAGTGTCCTGTCACTGTGACTCGATTGATCATGAGCCCTGGCTACTTATACAAGGGAGATCTCTGTTTGGCTGACTGGTTAGCGTGCGTGATTTTCACCTGGGAGTCAGGGGATCGAATCCCGATTGGACCATCGTTTTTATATCCGCCACAGATCTCTCTGAAGAATTCACAGCATTGACGGCTTCAGCAATGTTGTGCCACTCCGTGGATTTTCTCTTATTTGTTTTGCAAAAGCACTTCCTTTCATTTCTCCACCTCACCCACAGGTACCTCAATTTCTGCTTCTGTGAAATTGCGCTTCCTTGATCTGTCTTGATCTACATTCGCCATGTCATTGGCGGAGCGCTGCAACAGCCGGCTTCTTATATGCATGAGATCCACAAGGCACTTTGCATTGACTATTTATGGCAGTAAGTGGGCGTGGTGAGGGCGGGATGTGACCAAAATGCAGCTGAGAAACATTCTCGTTAGTCTCCGATTTGTGAAGCGGAGATTGCGTGCAGCTGTGTGTACTGTCATGACTCGAGCTAAGTGCCTAACCCAAGACATGCAGAATCATTACTCATGGGGCAGGATGGGTAAAGTAAAGTTCTTTATTACATAAACGGGAACAGAAACAGCACAGGGAAGTCCTGTGACAGTGAGCGGTGCAGCTCTTGTTCATGTAGAGTTTGGGATGAACGAGAGAGGAGGGGAAGCCGGGGTGAGCGCTGGGCAGAGGGAGAGCGCTCCGGGAGAGGTGAGGTAGCAGAGGGAATCCAAGCAGGAACAACGAAGGAGGATGGGACATGGTGTATGAGATCCAGAGTTCGTAGGCAGCAAGGGTGGAGCAGGTGGTGAGAGAATCCTGAGGGGAAGGGAAAACAAATACCAGACGTAAGGGGTAATCCAAAACCGTAGTCCAAAACACAGTCCGAGGTCATAAATCCAAGAGGCAAAAACGAGTCTTAACATGAACAAAATTGAACAAGAACAAGTGGCTGGGGCTACCTAAACTGGTGCAATCATCTGGCACAGTGAGGTGTCTCCATCCTCCTTTTGAACCCGCGTCCCTGATTGGAAAATCTTCTGCAGCTGCCGCTCCCTCTGCTCCTCACCTGTGGAGAATAAACTCAATTCTGATGAGAGGAGAAGGTGTGACTCACCTCTGCCCAGGTACATGACATGTACTCCATGTTTTATAGATCACAAAACTACTTGGCGTAAGTACATTTTTTTTGCTGCGGTTTTAGTAAGGATTCTACGCAATGTTTGATAAATTAGACCCTAGATGATTAGCATTTTTTAACAAAAATATCACAGTTTGGACACCCAGCTGCAGATATTTTGGACTGCAGTGATCAGCTCTACAGTAATCATCCACAAACTAGCCAAACTAACCGACTTCCATACCTGGTGAACACTCAGAGATAAAGGAACAAACGAGTGGGATCCAGGTGAGAAGAAGACTTATCTTCTAGTGTGGTTTGACTAGTAAACATTGGCATGATCTCCTTACTGCTTGTGGTGGATGGAAGCTCCACTTCTGCTTTCTCGATGAGCCGTGTAGTGTCACATTTTCTCCATCATTGTTACGTCAGGTGTTTACCCTCACGCCGGGGCCACACCGGCCGCGGAAGCGCCGAGAAGCGAATCGCTCACGAAATTCGGCCGCTGCTCGCCGCTCCTCAGTTCAGATCAGACGCACCCCAGTCGAGGCGCGCCTCGGCTCAGCTGTAGTTTTTCTTTTAAACACTTGGTGGCCTTTTCTCAGCTCTTTTCCTCTACGTTTGAGTGTTTGTACGTGTGTGTGTGTGTGTGTGAACCTATGGTATGAGTTGTTTCTACCAGTTGAATCTCTTGGAACCCGCTCCAGTTCTGCAGCTGTATCCTAGCAGTTTCTTCCGAAATGGGTTCGTAAATAATCATGTTTTTCGGGGGTCGTACAGCTCCTTGTGTTTCTCAACTTCCATAATTAATTTAAAGTCATCCATCTTAACTGCTTGCCTCAGACTTTCTGCCTCTCTGTCCTGTTTGCTCCGGTGAAAAGACACCCAAAACCACTCCCCCCTTCACGTGGTCACACACGCACACAAGTTCGATGTGTGTGTATGTGTGTGTGCGTGTGTTCGTGTGGTTTTTCTGCAGTGTCTGATTACGAACAGTGGCGGCTGGCCAGTAGAGGGCAATAGGGCGCCGCCCTCCCAGTTTCCCCAGTGTTTTTTGATTTTTATTAAAAAAATAAATAAATAAAATTAACAATAATCACATATTCTAAGTTAATCGTGTGTTTTGTAACAAAAATAAATCATATATATATATATATCTATATTGGTCTCTGCCGGTCTCTGCCGATCTCTGCCGAGCGGTGGAGGCTGTGTGCTGTGTTTCAATCGCCCAAACAGGACGAGACCCGCTGTCCAATTGCTGACAAGAAAATCAAAGGGTAGGAATGGGAATGTATCCAATCAGCGTCGACGTTGTTTCAGAACGTTTCAGAAGCATGATGGGCGATAGAGCTACCGCCAAGGCTTTCGTTGGTGTTCAGTAGAACTCGGAGAGTCTCGTGACGCAGATGTAATGGACGCCAGTGAGCCTACAACCAGGATACCGGATCTCAGCAGCCACTGAATTCAGTTTGGTCTCTTCTCCAGTATCCGTTCGAGAGGAGAACTATGGTGGACAAACTTAATGTCAAAGAGCTTGGACCAGATCAGCCCGACGTAAAGATAAGCCAGCAGGAGGAGGAGAGAGGTAAACTGTACACACGAGGCTTCTGGGAAGGCTTGGCTAGCTGGATGCAATCACGCTAATGCGTTATTTTGCTTTCCAAACAACTGTGACAGATGAGGCATGGATTGAGTCAGGAGTTACGGACATGAAACATTTTTCTGAGAAGGTGAAGAAACATGAGTTATCCCGGTCACACATGGACAACACGGTGAAGCTAGCTATGCTAGGCAGAGCTAACATTGCCATGCAGCTAGAGACGAGCACAGGCTTGCAGTGAAGAAACACAATGAAGAAGTGGATCAGAACCGGCACATTTTGTCCAAGAGAGAGATGTCAACACAGTGTATGAGCACAAGGATGACCTCCTCAGATGTTTCCAGATGATCAGAGACTCGGATGACTTTGATCCAATCACTGAGAGAGAGGCAGGAGGCTTTGTGAGAATGCTGGAGGAAGAAGATTTCGGCTTTCTGCTGGCATTGTGTCACAAGATCATGCCACATGTGGACATGCTGTTCAACCAGCTGCAGAAGAGGAACATTGACTCTGTCTACATCACAGGGGTCATCCAGAGCTTCACCAACAGTATGCAAAAGATCAGGTACATACTTGTTTATTTAATATTATTGTGATGAAATTCTCCAGTATGTTAGTTTCACAAACAGTAATGTGGATGTGGACCATTTATGGTCATGTTATTTTATGTGCAATTTAATGCAGTATTTTTCAACCTTGGTCCGCAAGGCAGTGTGCCAATAGTCAGACACACATGGATTAATCCCTTTGTCCAATAATGTAAGACAGGAAATAAAAGAGCTGTGCTTAATTCAGGAAATAGTGAAGTTGTGCACAAAGCTCAGAAAGCACAAGTTTGTTTAAAAAAAAAATAGCACAGCCCCACCAAAAATATTTTTCACCAGCCGCCACTGATTACGAACACATTTGACTATTGCGGAATTTTATTTTGAAATGCTTTATTTTGTTAACTTTACCGGCCTGCCTCTTATGTCTAGGTTTGACTTCCTGCCAGAATTGACGCGATTCACCCGCGGCTCGCGAAAAAAATAGAGCCGACGCCGAAGTGATCGCTGCACGGCGCGAGGCGGCCCATGTGGTCTATAGAATAGCTTAACAAGGGCGCCGAATGAAGGCGGTCCCATTTTCGCGGCGCTTCCGCGGCCAGTGTGTCCCCGGCGTCATTCTTCAGTGGTCTCTCTTCCTGAGAGGAGTGTGTGTTTGTGACCCACAGCAGCGAGGACAGAGCTTTATGAGGACACACACAGCAAATTATTAAATTAATGTGGTTCAGAGTCTCCAAAAGAAACACAGCTCATGCGCGCCTTTGTTTATCTTATTATGCAGGACACCATGGACTTTCGCGCATGTTTTAAATGCCACCCACATGCTTGGGAATTTCCGCATTTCTGCAAGGTCCTTGTGAACTACATGTGAACACTACACCACCCGTTCGAGACTTAACTGATTCTGTCCTCCTCGACCGTACCGACTCCAATGTGTGAGTGGCACAAGTGAGCTATCAGCTTATACACTCCTAGCATCATTCGAGAAGTGCAACAGTGTGATTTTTATGGTTTTAATCCTGGCAGTGGAGAGGAACAACATCATATATGACATCAAACAGTGATATCAAATGTGATTTCAATCTTTTTGATTTAATTTAACTGTGGTCTTTCAAGTCTCGATGGATTTTGTGATCTCGCACATCCAGCAAGAAGCCACTCTGTGGCTGAGATTCTCCTGGTGTGCACTGGCATGCAGCAAAGCTTGTGAGTAAATTGTTCCGAACAAGTGCCATTTGGTTCTGGGAATGCAGTCACATGGGTTTAATTTTGTCACCAAATGGCCTGATTTTAAAGATCCCACAGGTCATATGCAGCCAGAGCAAATAACCCTGGCTACTACATGTTTTGCTGTATCTTCCATTGTCAGGAGTCTGTGAGTCTGCACAACTCAGCATTTTAATCAGATGACTTCATCAGCTGAGCACAGCTTCATCAGATAATAAAGATGAACAGTAGCAGCCAACGCCCTTCACAAGAGAATTGTTTTGGATAAATCTTTATTCCCAGAAGAAAGAAGATTTCATAATTAAAAGTAATCATTTTATATTTCAAAATAGTCATGGAAGAAAGAAGATTTTATGATTAAAAACCATTACATATTGCCATGTATACTTAAGCAACAAAATGTTCATGAATCTGTACTCAAGGATTGTTTAAGTATGTTTACTGGATTAGGTCATCACCATCTGCTCACACCAGACAGAGAGTAAGGTTAAGATAAGAACGCATGACACATAACTAACCTTGTCCCTAGACTCAGAGACTCTGCGTCTCAAAGCATGTGTTTCTGAGATTCTTGGTAAGTTTGGTTATAAATAACAGCGGACATATAAACCAGCCGTTCTGCTTTCTCGTCAGTCGAGAGAGAAAGCTGGAGACTGGCCATCTCTTAGCAAATCTCTAGCTCAGAAAGATTTTGACACACTGTCAAAACCTTAAAGCTTTTTGCACCTGCGAAGCTTAACAAGATAGTTTTCCTGCAGAACAAAGCTGATTTTGCAAAACTCCTTCAGTTATTTTAAGACGCGTGGTTTCCATCCATCTGTCGTGACCCGAGACACATCTCTAGGACTGAAAGGACGGCACCTCGGTACTCTACAGCCCTCCTGTACCAGCGGTCATCCGACCACTCTGACTTTCGGATCCACCAAGAGGGTGCCTCTACGGTAATATAGACACACAGATAGCATCTGTATGCAGTTTGATAAATAACAGCTTATTGCTTATCTGCAAACTAAATTCTTTTATAACCAGAACGCACCCCTCTCTGAGAAACGGAGATTTCAACTCTAACACTATATTCACACATAGTTTCCAGACACCCATCTTTTAGTTTGCATCCACTCACATAATAGTTTAAACAATCTGTCAAGTCTTGTTTGTAAAATAAATGCTTGTTTGTTTGCAAACACTGACTGGTTCTTGAATCATAAACGAAGTGTGAACGATACCTTAATAATTAAAAGAATCCTAGAACCTTCTAATTAATGATCCTAAGACCAAGCAAGGTGATGTTCTATAATTAAGAGAGTATTACAGCTAGTGGTCACAAGTAATGATAATAGAAATAAATAGCTCTTAAGCAATTTATTTAATCCAATTTACCCTCTATTTGATTCATTACAATTTTAAATGGAAGACTACCGAAACAAAACGATATTGCAATTGTGTGATAAATGTGTTCAATTTAGTAGAATCATCTGACATTACAGAATGCCAAATTTAAATGAGTTTTCTGTTTTGCTGCTGCCATTGCTAACATCTGATCCTGTGAGGTTTAGATGAGCTCTTTCCTAATTTAGTTGACACAGATCTATGCATATCTGCACTGATTTTAAGATAAAGTCCCACTAGTCATCATCACACACTGGTAAAATTACATGTCTGCATTTGACCCATCCCTTTGGGGAGTGGTGAGCTACAGAGGTGGCTGTGCTCAGGGACTATGTGGTGGTTTAACCCCCCCAATTCGATCCCATAAAGTGGAGAGTCAAGCGGGGAGGCTTTGGGTCCCATTTTTAAGGTCTTTAATATGACCTGACTGGATTTTGAACCCCAAGCTCCCAGTCCCAGGATGGACACTTAAAGAAGCAATATGTGAGATATGTCTTGTGGAATAGCCTGCTTAGGAGAATGTTCAATTCAAATTCAAAAATACTTTATTAATCCCAGAGGGAAATTGATTAATTGTTCAATGCAGACATGTAGTCCACAAATAGCAGACTTGCATATGTACCTGGTTGTTCCAGGTGTGTCAGAACAGTGTGGAGGATGGTAGAGATGTCATCATCTGTTGATCTGTTGGTCCTGTAGACATGTTGGTGGGGGTCCAGTGTTGGGGGGAGAGCAGCCTTGATGTGTTGCAGCACTAGTCTCTCCATGCACTTCATATAAAGAAGTGTTAATGCTACGGGCCTGTAGTCGTGGCTTGTTATTGCGAACTTTTTTGGGTATCGGTTTTATTGCGGAGGTTTTTAGACAGGTGGGGGCAGAGCACTGGGACTGCGACATGTTGAAGATGTCTGTGAAGACCTCAGCCATTGTATAGTGAAATAATTACAAAATAGTCTAACATCTCAATCATGTTTGAAGCAAGGTTACATTGAAACAGATTTAATTCTCAGCTGGCTGGGGGGTTGTGTCATGACTCCCATCCTTCACCCTCTTCTGCCTCCTCATTTCACCTTCATTCAGCTCACCTGGTCCCTTCACCAAGCTCCTGACAAGCCCTGTTTCCCTGGCAACCACAATCAACTCCATTCTTCTCACCTGTTCCTGTCATCAGCTTCATCCACTTCACCTGCTCCTGACTCCTCAGCTCATCTCACTCACCTGCTTCCCCTGCTATAAAAGAACCATCCTGCTATCCAGTCTCTGCCAGATTATTGAAAAAATTTGCCAGTAAATTCTCCAGCCATCCACCCTGCCTGATCTCTGCCTCCGGACCTTGTTTTTTCTCCTGACCCCTGCCTTGTACTCTGCCTGCCATTTTGACCTTCGCCTGTCTCCAACTCTGTCTTCAGCCTCGCCTATCTGCTAACTCCACCAAAAATAAAAGACTTTTTTAAAATATACTTTAACTGTGTTTGGCGTCATTACGGGTCTTCTGAGTTCAGCTCATGACAGGTTGTCAGTGTTTCTTCTAAAACAATGAAAGAGGGACGTAGTTACTGTTTACAATATGTTAGCTTGTGATGTTGCTGAGTCTGTCCTGAGCTAACACTGCTGCACTGGCATTTGTAATTCGACACTGGCAAGCCATACGCTTTAAAGTTGTTTAGACAACCAAAGCCAGTAAACAGAAGCGACCCAGAAGTTACTTCTTGTACCCTAAGAAGCCATCTTTTTGTTTTACTCTAATATCAGCTAAAAAAGGCTAGATGCTAACATTGAGCTAACAATGCTAATGGTGAATTAGAAGCAAATGGTTGGCTCTAAAAATATAATTACCAACAACTTGATATAACAGTGACATGTATGACATGTGAACTGTGTATGTGAAGTGAATAATGAGTCAATCATGGCATTTTACTTTCTTTAATGAGTTGTATAGAGCTATAACAGCAAGCTAACAGGAAACAACCACACTTCCCCAATACCAAAATAATACTACTGTAATGAGGTAGTGCTTCCTACTGTAAAAAGATTGCTAGCACTAAGACAGTTTTGATTTACCTTAAACGTACTGACTTTATAACTCATCTTCTTTTGTCATCTTGAATCTTCTGGCGCTGATTTGTAACTGGCAACAGCTCTGAATCTCATGGAACGACAGTGAGAAAGTAACCTTTTGTTTAGAAAAATAGTCTGCAGTAACCAAATTTGACCACAAGGTGTCATTCTTACTTAATTCTTACAGATTGCATCTTAAATGTTTTTAGGCACTTGAACTATAGCAGGACACCTACACATCAGCTCTTCTACAATATTACACCCAGACACTCTGTGCCTGCAAGCTCTTGCTTAACATTCCGTCACACTAGAATTGAGACACTTCTTGGGACAGCACAGATATGCTTATGCTTATCTTTCTGAAGTGACCCTTTAGCTCTCCTGACAACAGAGAGGCTATTATTACCATGAATATGTTGGGTTTTGGTAATTGGCATTCATTGCTGGATTATATTATCTCCCCTGTAATTCTGGTATGAGATGACAGTTTCAGTCTTAAACCTAAGTTTTCCAGTCCCACATCTATAAACTGTCCATGGATCTGCTCCAGCCGCTACAGACCCAAGGAAAAAGCTCTCAAACTGCTAATCATGAAGGGTGCTGTCAGTTAAGTACTTTGGGACGCCACAGTGTTTTTAAAATTTGCTTTTCTACCATGTCTGTGGCATTCCATATTTTTCCACATTAGATTAACTGCATTGCATGACAGGGAAGCTTTTCAAACTGTTATTTGACTTATTGCCCTTTCTGCATGTGTGATTAATCTATCCTTCATAGACTTTTGTCTTTTATTTTAAAACTTATTGGGAATTCACTGAAACACTTAAAAAATAAACTTTCAGCTACTGAATATTGTTAGGTGCTATTACATTTAGGTTAGGTTACAACCAACTGCAGAAAATGAAAGAGAAAAAGCAACAAAAAATTGCAATCAAGAAAGTGAGAGAGGAAAAAACAGGAAAGAGAGTGAGAGAGTGTGTGTGTGTGTGTGTGTGTGTGGTGCTTGTTTGACAAAGAGATTGAAGAGGGTTATTAGAAAGGCACAGTCTATTTAAAGAAGTTCAATGCAGCCATTTGAGGAAAAGCTCTCATTGAAATTCATGGCTTAGCACCAATAGCTGTGTGGTTTAAACAGATGGATGTGAGAGAAACACAGTCAACATCTACATATCAGCATCTACACAGCATCTATTGAATTTACAAGTGATGCAGGAAAAAGTGCAGGGAGGAGAAGAACTGTAGGACAGTGCATTTGTCGGGTGACCATTTTGCTCTTTTACTAAAATTACCAAATTACATTTACTGGGTTTAATTTTCTATTCAACTCACTCAATCAATGTTATAGGTGACAGCTGGTACCTATTGAACACATGTAATTGCCTTGATGGGAAGCCGTGGGGTGCAGCATATAATATTTTTGTAATTATTCTACTCTTGTCACTCTGTTTTCACCCTTCGTACTGCGCCAGTTCCCTTCTGATACAGTTCAGGTGAATCTTATGCAAACAGTTGGCTTTACTCTTGACCTGATATGAACTGGACTTGTCGTTTTTCTGTTATTCGTTGTGTGATATGAGATATTTGTTTACATAATGAACTAACCTAAACTGAGTTGAAATTATGCTTTTTACGTACACTTTAAAGTTCAATAAAATAAAATCTTTTTAGTTTAAAAGGTCTGCTTGATTTGTCCATTTTGGAGTCACATTTGGGGGAGGGAGGGAGAGAGGAGAGGGAGAGGGAGAGAGAGGGAGAGAGGGAGAGAGAGAGAGAGGGAGAGAGAGAGAGAGGGAGGGAGAGAGAGGGAGAGAGAGGGAGAGAGAGGGAGAGAGAGAGAGGGAGAGAGAGAGGGAGAGAGAGAGAGAAGGGAGGGGGGAGAGAGAGAGAGAGAGAGAGAGAGAGAGAGAGAGAGAGAGAGAGAGAGAGAGAGAGGGAGAGAGAGAGAGAGAGAGAGAGAGAGAGAGAGAGAGAGAGAGAGAGAGAGAGAGAGAGAGAGAGAGAGAGAGAGAATTATATATTTTCCTTGGTATAATAAATGCCAGAAAATTCATCAAGACAATTTTTTAATGATGAGGTTTCAGTATTTTGTCAAAATGTAACATTGTGAAATAGCTTCCCCCCCTTTCATTGAACTTCATCATCTATTTTAAAATGATTGTATGAATTTATGTCAAAGTACTGATACTGGATTGTGTTAACCCAGCAGTGGAAGTTCAACAAGAGGCTAAACATGGAAGTAATGCTCAGCTTTGGCTAAGGTCCAAAGAAAACCCATGAGTTTGACATTCAACATTATTATAACAGGATTTTATTACAATAAAAATAACAAAAAATGTGTGAGGCAAAGGTGAAAAGTGCATTTTATTTTCTGATGTTTCAATGTTAAAATGTGTTTTAAGAATTTTATTTTCTGTCAGTTGTTGTGCAAGTTATTGCAAATTTTTGCTAGATTTTATATCCCATACATGCATTCATTCATCTTTTATAGCCACTTTGCAGTAAAGCTCACGGGGAGCTAGTGTGTACCTTCAGCAGTCACTGAGTGAGAGACATCCATAACAGATCACCAGTCCATTATAGGGACACATCATGCATGTTTAAATTTGAAACATTTTCAGTGCAAAATGGCAACTTCAATTTTAGCAACAGTGCCATATTTAGCAGCTGAGTTTCTTTCTCGCTAAGCTAAGATGTGACACTAAGTTAGTAAAAAAAAAATTTTCTGTATATTGCAGTTACTGTGAAAAATCATTTAAGTAAAGATCTTCCCTAAGAGAAGCAAGTCTTGGGTGAAGATTCTTGGTTTGGTTTTAGTCTTTTCCCACTACACATTTCTACTTCACAAGTTGTGCCAAATAAACTAAAATATCTCTAAAACCTCAGATCTGCCATGTTTTTACGTTTTGAGTTTGATGCATAATATGTATTTGGAATGTAACAGTTGTGTCATTAAAAACTGAAAACCAATACCGATCTTTTCCAATATTACATTTTAACGCCAATATTAATGGTAGATATCAGAGATATACAGTACTTTATTGGGTCAAGATTTCCAATGCTGTGTTTATATGCTGGTGAAGGTTCTCAGTCATCCAGGTCATGGTAATCCAGAAGATGTCATGACGTGGAGTAGTTGTAAAACACAAATGCATGTGAGCAGGAACAGGAGGCAGACTGGCAGGCAACAGAACTGTTTAATATGAATAATGGCAGGTAGGATGGCACATCAAGGCAGACAAGACAAAGATCTGACACAGACCAGCACAAACAGAGGGTTTAAATACAAGAGGGCAATCAGGGTAATCAGGCGAGGGGAGACAGGACAACACTTCAGAGGGAGAAGGAGATCCTGACAAAGGGATTCAAATGAAGGCAAGTGGCAGAAACTGCCTATGAATAAGTTCACGGAGAAGTATAAACCAGGCCTTAGATTCTGAGTTGTAATGTAGGTGTTGGAAAGGTGAAACCTCAGACCCCCCTCAATTTAACTCATTCACTGCCAGCCATTTCCTGATCAGAAAAGCCCATCGCTGCCATCGCTTTTCAGCATTTTTACAGTTTTTTTTAAGAGTGACAGAACGTTGAGCGCTAGGATGATGTCAACACCAAAATTTCCAAAACAAAGAGCAGACTCACCTCTTACACCAGGAAGAATCTGCGCGCTTCAAGCTTTATCCGTTCTTTCACAATCCGTTGTCGAATTGTGATCGGCTGAAGCTTTTCTGGTTCTCACCTCACTTTTTTTACTGCAGCTGCCCAAAACGGTCTCCTAACACATGGATTTTCTGCTTCCTGATCATGTGACGTGTGACGTACACGGATGAAGATCAGCTTTAGAGCTGGGATGTTTGTTCTCACGGTGCGGGAGCTCGTTCCGACACCCACACAGTAAAAAAATGTAAATGACGACTTTAGTTGTTATTAGCCGTGAACGGTTGGATTTAAAATGACGACTTTTGTCGTCAATGGCAGTGAATGAGTTAATGTAGGTTTTTCTTGTTTGACATAGAAGGCTCCCCTGACTCCTCTCTCGAACCATCTATCTTCTCTGTTCAGAATGTATACTTTGTCAACTTCAAAAGTATTGCCACAAGGGGCATTGTCTCACCCTGTTTCAAGCTCCTTATGCTTCACAGAAGAATTTATCCAAAGTTCAACTCCCTGAGAAAAGAGGGAGGTTGAGAACTAGAGAGCATCAGAGCCACTAAACAGTAAACAACAAAAAACCCATTTTACATCAGTATTAATTTCCTTTTGTAATGCTAAGTGAATGTTTCAGGCAGCAGAAACCCAACGCGCAAGAGGGGGAACAGAAGGAGTCATCATGTAGGGATGAGGTCCTGCATGTCCTGCAGACAGATCTCGAAAGTGGCTGAAATCCTACCAGTGGCTAGAAAGATTGGACCGTTGAATATTTCAGTAGCACAGTTTATGGCAGCACATGAGCAACAGAGGCCAGATTTCACTACTTCTAAGATTATCAACATTTCACACTTGTATAGCGTCTCTCTAAGTCAGAGACTCCAAAGCCCTTTATAGTACAATCATTCACAAACTGAAGGTGAGATGGTACAGTGTAGCCACAGCTGTCCCAGGACACACAGGACAAACTCCTAACCCTGTTACCCCATCAACTACACCAGATAGGACCCAAGATATCATCTATACCACACCTTATCATGTATCATAGCCAAAAAAGCTTCTACACTAGATAGGACCTAATATATCGTCTACTACCATGGTACTCACTTCTGGTCATGGAGAGCTGGTGTCCAGCATGTTTTAGTTTTAACTCTGCTTCAACATAGCTGATTTCAATCAGCAGATGATTAACAGGCTTCTGAAGAGCCTGAAGAGCTGCTGCACAGATGAATCAACCACTGAATTAGGTGTGCTGGAGCAGAGAAACAAGGAAAACATGCTGGATAGCAGCTCTCCAGGACAAGGATTGAGTATCACTGGTCTACTACAACTGAAATAACCCAAGATATCATTGTAGCATTTTACCAGCTATCACACACACAGACACAGCTTCTGCTTGAACACAATTTATTTGCACCTCATTAGCATAGCTGCCATGCTGAGCTCACCCAGGTCCTTCAGTCTGCTTCCAGTCTCTCCTCTACACCTGTGGCGCCATCCTTTGTAATTAGCCGGTGGCTGATTGCTGAGCGCCGCCCAGGTGGGGCTGCTGGAAGCATGCCTGCGTGCACCGCCGCAATCATCTACCACACCAGACAGGAACCAGGATATCATCTGCACCAGATAGAACCCAATATATCATCTAATAAACTAGACAGGACCCAAGAAGACAAGACCTATTAAAGGGTACCAAACTAAACACAACCTACAATGGGTGCTGTTAAGCTATATCAGGTCTAGATAGTGGACATTCAGGCTCCTATAAAGTTTACAAGCTATTAGTATTAATGTTTCATACTATTGAAAGATCAACTGTTCTCAAAGGTTAGCACTGAAGAGGATAAATCTCTCTTTATCCCTGTTTAAGAGGATATGTTGTTAAGCATCAGTTCGTTTCTCATCATCCTCAGAGGAAACGGCACTCACATTCTTTGTTTTCACATTCCTGTTCCTCTTTCTTCCACTTCTGCTTCTTTCTATCTCTCTTCATCTCTCACCTCATTTTTCCATTTCTTTCATCTCGCACTCTAGTTTGCCAGGCAGATTTGCAGGGCGTTGTGTCGGAGCACTCCAAGAGTCAGGTTGTAATAACACAGCTATGATATGCTTGGACCTCATCTCTTGTCAGTGTTCCTGAGAGACTCAGAGAAATGTGTGGATAGGTAGATAAAGAAAGATACCAATAATAAAAGACAGACAGAGGATAATAAAAGAGACAAGTGAAACTAGGCAAGCTGGTTTCTGGCCATGAGTGTTTTACTGATCCATGAAGACAGTGTTTTTTCTGGATCTGCTGGGGCTCCCTGTGAGAGACTTCAGTTGTCTAAAAAATGCTAACTCTCCCAGTCTAGACAGAACAGCACACCGAGGTGAGCAATATTTTGTCATCCATTTTTATTGCTAATGAGAAACGTACAGACCATGACCACTAGTGTCCCAAAACCAACAGAAGTCCCAAAACCAACAAAATTTTATAGCCAAATTAATTTTATTTTTTCTTTTATTTGTTAAAGTATGGGAATAATATATTTATTTTTAACATTAATAATTAGATATTTTATAAATCTGTTTTGAGCTCTGTTTCCCACATTAGGCCCTATTCATCAGGTGACTCCTTGATTCAGCGGCAGTATGCCAAATGATTATTTCAGCCAAATGTTTCAGTATTTTAAATACTTATTTACTGATTAAAAAAAAGAAAGTATCAGAATAAGGAAAGGACCCTTTTTAAGAAAGAAACGGGAATGTTTGGTTCAATGTTCAGATTAGTTCACTGGTAAAATAAGCAGAATCTCATGAAATGGCCTCACATTCTTGTGCTTTACATAATCCATAATAGGAACCATTCAGCACAGATATGTATGAATGTTAGGATAATACTTGACCGTGTTAACGTTTGATAAAAGAAGCCACAATGGAGGCCTTTACCATGGCCTATTGAACAAAGTTCTTCCTCAGGTGTATCCAGTACAGTTTTTGTGTTTACTTAAACAGCGTGTTTGATTTCCATGAAAAGAAAAATACTATGAGGAAGGCTGGATTAGTTTAAGTTGTTGTTTGCCTCAATTTTCAGTTTTTAAAAAATGTGTTCCTTCCCAAAGATCCCAGCCCAATTAACCCAGTTAAATAACCATCTAACTAACTCTATTTGTGTCTGAACTTCTACGTTTTAATGTTTAAATTAGGAAAGGAAAATTACCAAGATTGATGTAAATGTTAAAGCTGCTAACAGTGGCTCATTAAGGCTACCGTGGCAATGGTTTAGAGCTCAGGGTAAACACCAGTTGCTCATTAATGTTAAAGTTGTAAATTGAATAGTAAAAAAAAGTCATGCATCTTTATGCACTTAGATTATTTGAAGATGTCCTGCTTTTAATATTATTCCAGAAATGCCCATCCATCCATTTTAGCCACTTATCAGGTCAGCAGCCTAAGCAGAGAGGCCCAGACTTCCCTCTCCCCAACTCCTCCTGGGAATCCCAAGGTGTTCCCTGGCTAGCCTAGAGAGATTGTCCCTCTAGTGTGCCCTTTAGTTCTTCTCCCAGTTGGACGTGCTTGAAAAACCTCACCAGGAAGGCGTCCAGGGCGCATCCTAACCAGATGCCACCTCAACTGGCTCCTCTCAATGTGGAGGAGCAGCGGGTCTATTCCGAGCCCCTCTCGGATGACCAAGCTTCTCTCCCTATCTCTAAGGAAGAGCCCAGACATCCTGCGGAGAAACTCATTTTGGCCACTTGGATCCGTGATCTCGTTCTTTCAGCCACTACCCAAAACTAGTGACCATAGGTAAGGGTAGGAACGTAGATCAACCGGTAAATCGTGAGCTTTGCCTTCTGGCTCAGTTCTCTCTTCCCCTTGACAGACCAGTGCAACGCCCGCATCACTGCAGACGCAGCATCAATCCGCCTATTGATCTCACACTCCATCTTTCCCTCACTCGTGAACAAGACCCTGAGATACTTAAACTCCTCCACTTGGTGCAGGACCTCATCCCTGGAGAAGGCATTCCACCCTTTACTAATTCAAGGCCATGGTCTTGGATTTAGAGGAGCTGATTCTCATCCCAGCCGCTTCACACTTGGCTGCGAACTGCTCCAGCAAAAGCTGCAGACCAGGGGCCTCATTTATAAAACTTGCTTACGCACAAAACAGGGCCGGAAAACTACGTAAGCAACTTTCCATGCAAACTTTGGGATTTATAAAAGAAAACTTAGCAGAAAAATGTGCGCATCTTTAAGTTGACTAAGGACCTGGCTTACGCACATTTTGGACATGGAGAGCACCTGCAGTGCTGCTGCTGAGAAGGATACAATTATGAATTCCAGCAGCATTATCACTTGTACTGCTTCCTGCGCACACAGAACAAAACGGATCCCCTCAACACCTTGGCTGCACCTAGAAATCTTCTTCATAAAAGTTATGAGCAGAATCGATGATAAAGGATCAGCATTGGCGGAGTCCAACTCTCACCAGAAACAAGCTTGACTTACTGCCGACAATGTGGACCAAGCTCTGGCACCGGTCATACAGGGACCTATCAGCCTTTATCAGAAGGCCTAGTACCCCATATACTCCCAGAGTACCCTTCGCAAGGCCCCCGGGGGAAACGTCCTACTAAATAATGTTCTATTTATTTTCGCTTGTTTCAAGTTTCTACAGCAGGTAATTCAATTCAATTCAAAAATACTTTATTAATACCAGAGGGAAATTGATTACTGTAGTAGCTCATAATAATAATAATAATAATAATAATAATAATCAAGTCGTCAAAGAGTTGTTGTATATTACAATGGCTGTTGGCAGGAAGGATCTCCAGTAGCGGTCAGTGTTGCAGCGACACTGAAGAAGCCTCTGACTGAAGACAGTCTTCTGTTGTTGGACAGTCTTATGAAGAGAATGCTCAGGGCTGGCCATAATTTTCGTGATTCTCTGGAGAATCCTTCTTTGCATTATCTCCTCCAGTGGTTCCACAGTCGTCCCCAGAACGGAACCAGCCTTTTTTATTAGGCTGTTGAGCCTTTTCAGGTCCCTGCTTCTGATGCTACTGCCCCAACAGACGATGGCTGAAGAGATTACACTTACAACAACAGACTTGTAGAAGATCTGCAGCATCTTGCTACAGACACTGAAGGACCTAAGCGTCCTCAAGAAGTGCAGTCTGCTGTGTCCCTCCTTGTAAACGGCTTCGCTGTTCTTTCCCCAGTCCAGTCTGTTGTCCAGGTGAACTCCAAGGTACTTGTATTCCTCGACCACCTCCACTTCTTCTCCCATGATGGAAACAGTGTTTGACTCCACCCTGTTTCTTCTGAAGTCTAAAATCATCTCCTTTGTTTTGTTCACGTTCAAGGTCAGATGATTGTTTCCACACCATGCCACAAAGCGCTCCACCAGCTCTTTGTACTCAGCTTCCTGTCCATCTCTGATGCACCCAAAACTGCAGAGTCATCTGAGTATTTCTGTAGATGACAGGTCTCTGATTTATACTGGAAGTCTGAAAAGCTACAGCAAAAACCGGCTTCCCCTTGGAGCAATGAAAACTTAAAAATGTTGAAAAGATCTTGCAGGGCGGCGGAGAGAAAATGGAGGAAATATGAGAACACAATTAATAAACAAATATACAAGGAATTATTAAAATCATACAACAAAGCTGTTAGAAATTCCAGAAATAATTACTTTTCTAAAATCATCTCGGAACACAAAAATAATCCCAAAATTCTGTTTTCTACAGTCACAAATATTTTGGGTCGTGAATTTAGTTCTCTCCAGAAAACCCCCTCGGACGCTCTCTGTGAGGAGTTTGCAGCCCACTTCAGAGGGAAGGTAGACACCATCAGACGTAACATTTTTTACACCCAATGTCATGCTGCTCCCGATCAATCTGAGAGTGTGTGTCTACCTGAGGAAACACTGGACAGTTTTGTCTTGGTTGAAGTTGAGACTATTGATAAAGTTTTCTCCTCAGTGAGGCCTACCACGTGTGTTCTGGACCCTATCCCCACAAGGTTTTTTAAACAATTTTATGACTCATTTAGAGATGAGATTTTAACTTTGATGAACTGTTCCCTTCAGACGGGGGTCTTTCCTGCTGCTTTTAAACGGGCGGTGGTCAGACCCCTGTTGAAGAAGAGCAATTTAGATTTTAATGACTTTAACAATTTCCGACCGGTATCCAACTTACCATTTTTAAGCAAAATTTTAGAGAAGCTTGTTTTAATACAACTTAATGATTTTATCAACCACCAACATGTCCTAGAGAAATTTCAGTCTGGTTTTAGGGTGAACCACAGCACTGAGACGGCCCTTCTGAAGATTTTAAATGATTTTAGAACAAATTATGATGCTCGGAGGGCAACAGTGTTGGTTCTGCTGGATCTAAGCGCTGCCTTTGACACAGTAGACCACACTATTCTTTTAACCCGTTTAAAACAGATTGGCCTCTCTGGTGCTGTTCACAGTTGGTTTACTTCCTACCTCACAGACAGGACTTTTATGGTGAGTCTGGATACCTGTTCCTCTGGGGTCCACAGCATCACATGCGGGGTGCCTCAGGGATCAATTCTAGGCCCAGTACTTTTTAACCTCTATATGCTCCCTCTGGGCAGCGTCATCAGGAGACATGGGGTGAATTTCCACAGTTACGCTGATGATACACAGTTGTACATCTCCGTGTCTCCTGATGACGCTCAGCCAATGGAAACACTTTTTAATTGCATTTTAGATATTAAATCATGGATGACTGAAAACTTTCTCCAGCTCAACCAAGGCAAAACTGAAGTTTTAGTCATCGGTCCTGAGGCCCAGAGAGAGAAACTTTTACCTAAACTACAGTCAATGTCTTTTTATCCATCACTACAAGTGAAGAATCTGGGTGTTATTTTCGACTCTGAGCTGACTTTTATCCCCCACATTAAAAACATCACAAAAATAGGTTTTTACCATCTTAAGAATATCGCCAGAGTCCGCCCCATTCTCTCTCGGGCCAATACGGAGACGCTAGTGCATGCTTTTGTAACCAGTAGAATTGATTACTGCAATGCCCTGCTTTCTGGTCTTCCCAAAAAGAGCATCTCAGGTTTACAACTTTTACAAAACTCAGCAGCACGTGTCCTGATGAAGACCAGGAAGCGGGAGCACATCACTCCGGTTTTAAAATCACTGCACTGGCTCCCCGTATGTTTCAGGATTGATTTTAAGGTTCTTTTAATGGTTTTTAAGTGTCTTAATGGTCTTGGGCCTTCTTATCTTTCAGAACTGCTTTTACTGTATAAACCCTCGCGGTCTCTGCACTCCTCTGGCAGCCGTCTCCTAGTTATCCCTAAAGTTAAGACTCACACCCACGGCGAGGCGTCCTTCAAGTATTACGGCCCTCGCCTTTGGAACGGGCTGCCGGAGGACCTCAGGTCCGAAGGGAACATCCAGGCTTTTAAGAATAGGCTCAAGACCCACCTTTTCAGCTTAGCTTTTAACTGATCACTATTTATCTATAAATACATATTTATCTCTTTTATTATTTTTATCTTTTTATCTACATCTTAGTGTTTTTACATGATCCTCCAGTGTTTCCTCTGCGGAGCCCTCTGTCTTGGGGCCGGTGGTCAGGGGCGGCGGCGGCCGGGGCGCTCCCCGGGTAGTGCCCGGGCACTGGTGGGGGTTTCTGCCCTACGCCACTGGGCGTCATGGGCCGGTGTCTTGGCTGCTGCCGTGGATCTGTTGCTGCCAGGGCAGATGGCTCCGCTGATGATGTGTCGTTCATTACCTGACCCATCTGGACTCAGCCTATTGTTTCCTCTGGTGTTCACGAGTGTGTGTGTGTGTGTGCGGGTGATTGTATGTCCACTTTGGAAGTTGGGTGCGGGAGGGAAACTGTAATTTTAATTGTTTTATACTTGGGGAGGGAGGCTGGGATGGGAATGTGGGATCTATGGGGCCATTTTAATCTGTAAAGCACTTTGAGTTGCATTTTTTGTATGAAAAGTGCTATATAAATAAAGTTGATTTGATTTGATTTGATTTGAAGTGTACAGGGTGAAAAGGAATGGTGAGAGTACAGTCCCCTGTGGTGCTCCAATGTCACTGATCACCTGGTTTGATGTGCAGTTCTTCAGCCTCACAAACTGTGGTCTGTTTGTCAGGTAGTCTTTAATCCAGGCGATAGTTGAGGTCCTCACCTGTGTCTTCTGATTGTCTGTCAATCTGTCATTGACTGATGGGTGAGTTTTCTTTGGAACTGGAACAAGGCAGGGTGTCTTCCACAGGACTGGAACCTTCTCCTGGGCCAGGCTGAGGTTGAAGAGGTGCTGCAGAATCCCACAGAGCTGCTCTGCACAGGCCTTCAGTACTCTGGGGCTGACACCATCTGGACCTGCAGTCTTTTTCCTGTTCAGTCTCTCCAGCTGCCTCTTCACCTGACTTCTAGAGACAGATAGGTGGGAGGGGGAGGTAAATTGGGCAGCAGCATCTCCTGACTTGGTTGAAGACAGATTTATAGAACCAGAAGAGTCCATGACTGCATTAGAGGACAAAAGAGCTGGCGTGTGGCAGGAAAATGTTGGACAAGAGGAGGATGGGATGTTTGATTGGCTGGGGACATGCAAGGAGGATGCTGGTCACCGACATGGATGAGTACCCTGCCGCGGCGGGCAAACAAGCTTAGGCCCGACACCAGCACATCACCCCGACCAGTCCCCCCACCGCCACCCCCCACTGAAGGCGCCCGCCCCCACCATGTGAGCCCCAACAAAAGACACCGGCGCGGACAGCCTGGAACGGACCCTCATGTGAGTGTCCGCACCGGCAGCCGCGCCAGCACTCAAGCGGGACTCGGCAGAGACGGCCGCCCCCTCCGCCACTGCCCACCGGCGCCCACAAGAAGCGCCGAAGGGCGAGGAACGGAGGAGGGATGCCGGCTGAATGGGAGGACCAGAGGACGACGGTGGTGCCGGGCCCAACAGGGCCCACCGCGACAGGCATCTCGTTGTCTGCATTTAAGGGGACGAAGGCCCGGGTTGACTAAGCCGACCAAGGCCTGCGACACCCCAACCGCGGGAGAGGAAACCTCTCCCGATCTATCGAATGTCCACTTTTGTTAGACTCCATGGTTTCCGGAGACAACTTTTAGCTGGACATTCTTCTGTTATAGGAGTGTGGGTAGCTGCTGCAGAATTTCCCCAGGGAAATAGTCATAGTTACTCCCGCCGTTCAGTTCATTGGCTGTATCCAGGATGCCATCTGTGCAATCCTTCCTCTGCTTGAAGCCTGTGATCTTCTTCATCCCTGACCAGACATCTCTGATATTGTTCCTCTGTAGTTTGTTCTCCAGCTTCTTCCTGTATGCCTCCTTGCTGTCTCTGATCTTGATCTTCAGTTGCTTCTGTATACTCCTCAATAATTCCCTGTCTCCCTCCTTGAAGGCTCTTTTTTTCTCATTTAGAAGATTCTTCAGTTCACTGGTGATCCAGGGGTTGTTATTAGCGAAGCATCTCACTGTTCTGGTGGGTATGATGTTTACCACACCGAAGTTTATATAGTCAGTGACGCATCCAGTCATGGCATTGATGTTCTCTTCATGTCCTTGGCAGAGAGTCATCCAATCTGTGGTCTCAAAACAACCCTGCAGGGCTTATTCAGCATCCTATGGCCATTTTCTCACAGTTCTTCTTGTCACAGGTTGCCTCTGAACAAGTGTTTTGTATTCTGAGCAGAGAAAAACAAGACTGTTGTAACGAAATAGAGTGATGTATCGATCTAGAGTTGTATTTTAATATACTGTAAGTAGATCTAGTTTTTATAATCAGAAGAATAGGTTGTTTTTATCATCAGGGAGTTCATTTAACACTCTGTATTGACCTTGAGACAAGAAAAGAGAGAGTTGGGATCGTTTAAGAATTTTATTATAAATTCTACAATCTATCAGGACTAACTCTGTGTTGTTTGGAAATGAATGTGATGTTCGATGTGTGTGTGTGTGTGTGTGTGTGTGTGTGGTTGGTTCAGACTCCTTAGGCTGACGTCATTGAATCTGGTAGTCTTTGATTGTTATGACTAGATATCACGAGGCTTATAAAGTGATGACATGAGCTGCTATTTTGCCGTGTACGTACCCATTGGGGGCCTCCCAGGTAGATCAGGAAATGCCAGGTCTGAAGACCTCGGATGTGCGCTGGAGCTGGTCGAAACAGCGATCGCAGCGTTTCAAAGCCCGTCTGAAGGGTCGACCCAGGTAACAATCGGCAGCGTCAGCAGGTGCTCTTATTTTGAAAGGATGTCGTCTGGTTGTTAAACGACGAAAATCTCCAACTTCACAGTTCTTAGTTTAAAGAAGAAAACACATCTGGCCAGGCTGTGCTTCTCTTTGGGATGACGGTGAATAGAACTGAAGTCAAAATGGAACTGACTTTAAAATGGCGTTGCCTTGTTTTATATCTCTGAATTGTTGATAAGTTTTAGTAAAGCGGATTGGACACTTTAAGTCAACAAGCCAGATTCTCTTGCGGCAGCCGAAAGCTCTGATTGGTTGGAACAATGTGTCATGCGTTTCTATGGAGATGAGGGTCAGTCTGTCTGTGTAGTAGTCCTGTTTTCATTAAACACATAAATCATGACATCTTTATTCCACAGATCATTCACTTGATTATTATTGATCAACATCTGTTTCGACTAGCTTTAATCACAAATTAAGTACTTTGATTATTGAAAAGCGTTCTTCTCCTTCTGGCTCTTCTCCTGGAATGTAAACAGTCTGAGGAACACCCAACCTTGGCGTTTTCTACACGGGTGTTACTGTGTACAGGGGCAGCTGTGTGGAGCTGAAAATAATGAACTTCATAACGTTACACTGTGATCTGATTGTCCCAGAGGATGTCTTGTTTTGGACATGTTTGCATTCTTTACATTTGCACAACACAAATACAATGTCTTGTTTTCTCTGGTGGAGCAGCTGACAAACTGTTGAAATGTTGCAAGTGTAACAGAGAGCGAGACATGATTAAAATCACCAGATATAGCCACAAATGCATTGGGGTGCTGGGTTTGTAGCTTAGCGACAACGGAACTGATGGCATCACATGCATTTTCAGCAATGGCTGAAGGTGGAATATAGACAGTTGCCAAGACAACACTGGTGAGCTCTCTTGGCAAATAATATGGGCGACAACTTACTGCCAAGAGTTCAACATCTGGGCTGCAGAGATGACATTTCACTGAAACATGACATGGATGGCACCATCTGTTGTTGACAAGCACTGCCACTCCACCTCCTTTTCTTTTCCCGCTCCTCTTCAGATCTCTGTCTGCTCGTACAGTCAGGAATCCTGGCAGAGAGACGCTGGAATCGGGGATATGGTCCTGCAGCCGTGTCTCAGTGAAACACATAACACTGCACTGCCGATACTCTGGCTGAGCCCTTGAAAGGGCTTGGAGTTCTTCCATCTTGTTGGCCAGTGATCTCACATTGCCCTTGATGATCGATGGAAGAGATGCTTTTAATTTCCTCTTTCTCTGTCTCCGTTTTGCTCCCACTCTGCATCCACGCTTCTTGCCTTTTAGTTAATTTGGGATTTGTGGCTTCAGTTGAGGTATTATTTCAGCCTTTCCCATGTTAATTAGCTGCTCCCGATTATAAACCAGCTTGTTGCCATGGTTATGCATCATAGCAAATGCTCAAAAAGTGAAAAAAGTGAAAAAATAGCAGTAAAAATCCTCTAAGGTTCACAGCACCAGAAACAGAAAAGTAAAAGGTCCAAAAAATACTGTTTTTCGTGAGATGCTAGAAGAAAAAAATGTCCAAAAAGGCAAAACTTACATGTAGTTAACAGAGCCACTCCAACATGCAGCCACCCAGAGCAGCGCGAGAATTCCGACCAGAAGACCAACACTTGACAGTTGACTTGATTGAGTTAATACTCAGGAATCCTTGTGGCTAAAGCCGGGCGTACACTGTGCGACTTTTTCACTCGCAGCGTTCAGCTTCAGCTCAAACTGTACGACTTCCTCGCAGAGCAGATCTCACGAGTCATGTGCTCACACTGCACGACCCAGTTCTCGCATGCGCCCTGACTGCTCACACTGTACGTCTGGTAGCAACACGTCGGCCCTAAGAATATGCTAAAAATAGCAGTTTTTATTCAACACGTCAGACTTTTTTGTCTTGCCTGTTGTCCTTCGGGAGCGCTGCAGGAGGAAACAGGGATTTATGGGGGTTGGATGAGGAAAATGAAATAAAGAAAGTAAATCTGTGTTTAGTGATCAGTTTAATTTGACATGAACATGACAAACACGCTTTCTTGACAATCTTTGTGAGTAAAAAAAAACGTGTAGAAACAAAAACGAACAGCGTGTGTTATTAGGGAAATAGCGAGCGGCGTTGATGCAGGATTGCGCATGCGCTGTGAGCGGTTCTGATACTTTTTGGGTCGCAGCTGCTCGCAGCACCGCTTCAATAGTGCGATACCCTCACGAGGGACGAGCGAAATATTAAACACGCCAGAAGTCCATGCAACCTCACGACTGCTGATCGGCAGCTGGTCACGTGGTGTTAATCGCCTCTTGTAACCCCCTGTACACTACACGACCACTCGGCGCAAAACTCGCCCCGATGTCGTGGATTCTCGCACGACTGGAAAATCGGCTCAAAAAAGTGAAAAAGTCGCACAGTGTACGCCCGGCTTTACATATCAATGTGTCGGTCAGCTGAAGGTTTTTCCTCTTTGTCTCATCACACAAGACACATTTAGAAAATCACAATCTGAACCCTCAGCTTTGCTGTTTTAGGCTTATTTGTATCAAGGAATCAGTCTTTGTCCTCCTCCTTTTGCCTCCATTTATCTAGATGGGATAATTCACATATTTAGCTGGATACAGATAATATAAAGGGAAAGGTTTTATCTAGATTAAATTTTATTGCTGTGCACTCCAATTTCTATTTCAAAGGTGAGGCATTATCACATTTCCCTCTGAAGATTGTGCCACTTTGATATTAGACTTTGAAGCAGCAGTCTTTTTCACACTGGACAGCTGATTGGCACTGTTTAAGAAAGAATGTTTTGTTTGTGAAGGGGGCTTGCAAAGGGAAACCACAGTGAAGTACTTGAAAGGCTCCTTTGGCTGAAGAAGGAAGGGGCATAATTCACCATGGAGACCAGGAACAGGGAGTTTAGATAGGGCAAAAGTTTTATTTAGAATCCACTTAACTGTTGTGTTTCCATATACATTTTGCCCATGTAAGGAATTTGATAAAACATCAGCACATTGCAACCGTTACATTGTGATTTGCATTATCGATTGGCACAAAACATGCAGAACACGCCACAAGCAGTGAACAAAACATAATTTCCGACTGAGTTACAACTAATCAGCAGCATTCCTGCCTATCAACTCCCCCAGGCCATTGACCGGGTCACTCTGATTACCTACCCATCATCAGGTACCCAGAAGGTTTCTGACAACGGACCAGAAAACGGGACATGTGCATACACATGGGAGGTTCCTGTAAATCCACCCTGAAGTTCCGGTAATGACGATTTTAAAGCACTGTGAATGGTACTTATCTGCTTGTGCTTCCATTCTTCTTCACAAGCAACTCTTCTAATGTTTTCTTTAACTTGTCAGTTGTCACTTGTCAGTTTTTGCGTCCCCACCTCCTGCTCGCCGTATGGTTAGTTCTCGTATTCTTAATGAGAGCACAGCTGGCAATTTTTCTGCTGCTTTTGATCCCCCCTGTTCTTCTGATAACGACCTAGATTCCTTAACTTCTCAGTTTAACGAGCACTGCCTCTCCATTCTGGACAAAATCTGTCCTGTCAGAACCAGATCAGTTCCTGCAGTGAACCCTACTCCCTGGTTTAATGACAGCCTTCGCAGCCTGAAGCGCCAATGCAGAATAAATTGAGCACTTGTGGAAGAAAACCCATCTCTACGTCCATCTGCTGCACCTAAAGGATCTTCAGACATCCTTTAACTCTGCAGTCAGAGACGCTAGGGTTTCCTATTTCTCCAACCTGGTGTCCCAGAGCAAAGGGAACCCCAAGGTGCTGTTTAACACCATCAGCAGCATCGTCTCTCCTGCCTCTCCTACAGCCTCCATCCACTCTGTTACAGACTGTGAGAACTTTCTGTTTTTCTTTGTGGACAAAGTCAATAAGGTTAGATCTAGCATCTCTCCTTCAGCCTTATCGCTGCCTCTCCCGACTCCAACCAGGCCCATCTTCCTAGATAGCTTTGCTCCTGTTTCTTTGCCTGAGTTAACCAAACTAGTTAACTCTATGAAGACCTCTGCATGCCCCTCGACATCTTACCCTCATCTTTGTTTAAAAGTGCTTTTCAATCCATCGGTCCCAGCGTGCTGTCTATAATTAATGCTTCTCTGGTTTCTGGTTAGGTCCCTGCTTACTTTAAGAACGCTGTAATCCACCCACTTCTTAAAAAACCGAGTCTTGACCCCTCTCTCCATAGCAGCTTCAGACCCATCTCTAAACGTCCGTTCATCTCCAAGATTTTGGAAAAGGTTGTGGCTAAACAACTCACAGCTGCTCTTGATGAACATAACATCTATGATAGCTTCCAGTCAGGTTTTCGTAGAGCTCATTCTACTGAAACAGCTCTTGTTAGGGTCTCTAATGACCTTCTGACTCACAGTGATGCAGGGGACTGTTCTGTTCTGGTCCTGCTGGACCTGACTGCAGCCTTTGACACTGTTGACCATCACCTGCTACTGGAGAGGCTGAGAGACTGGGTAGGCCTTTCAGGATCTGCTCTGGAGTGGTTCTCCTCTTATCTTTCTGAGCGCTCCTTTTCTGTGGCCGTCTCCAAGTTTAGGTCCTCCACCACTTCCCTTACCCATGGTGTCCCACAAGGTTCTGTGCTGGGGCCTCTACTCTTCCTCCTCTTTCTGCTTCCTCTTCAGCACATCCTGAGCTCCTTCAAAGGAATCTCCTACCATCTTTATGCAGATGACATCCAACTGTACATCTCCTTTAAGCCCCATGAGATGTCTAAGCTGCAGCTGTTACACACCTGCTTAGACTCTATCAAAACCTGGATGGCTGGGAGCTTTCTGCAGCTGAATGAAGATAAGACTGAGATCCTCATCTGTGCCCCAGACAAGCTGGTTCCAAAGTCAGAGACTCTCTTGGTCAGCTTGCTTCTCACACCAAACCTTCTGTCAGGAATCTTGACGTGACCTTTGACCCAGTTCTCACCCTGGATTCTCATGTCAGTTCTCTTGTTCGGTCTTCCTTCTTCCATCTCAGGAACATTGCTAAGCCAAGTCCCATTCTGTCCCACTCTGAACTTGAGACTTTTCTCCACACCTTCATCTCCTCACGCTTAGACTACTGTAACTCTCTTTTCATGTGTCTGAGCAGAACCTCCCTGAACCGTCTACAGGTGGTTCAGAATGCCTGTGCTCGGCTTCTGACCAAGTCCTCCAAACACACCCACATCACCCCGCTTCTCCTCCAGCTTCACTGGCTGCCAGTCAACTTCAGGGTTCATTTCAAGATCCTGCTTCTGGTCTATAGGGCCTTACATGGACAAGCACCATCTTACATTGGTGATCTTCTTAGTCCCTACACCCCCAGCAGGTCCCTGAGGTCCAGTGATCAAAGCCTACTGGTTGTACAGAGCACCAGGCTAAAGACCAAAGGTGCTAGATCATCTGCTGCTGTGGACCCCAGACTCTGGAACTCTCTCCCCCGAACCTGAGATCAGTGGACTCAGTGGTCTCCTTTAAAAAGCAGCTGAAGACTCACTTGTTCAAGCTGACCTTTGTATGACCTTCACCACTCTCTCTTTATTCTGCTCTCCCCACCTATTCCACCTTTCTCAGGATCCATTGATTTCCCTCTTTCCTGTTCACTCTCTTTCTTAACATTTTTTAATCACAGTTGCCTATTTTTGCTCACTTTAAATATATTTTTAAAAATTTTCTAAATGCTTTTTTTATATTTTTACATTTTTTGCTTTTGTGAAGGGCCTTGTGATTTTTATCTTGAGAAGCGCTATAGAAATGATACTTTCTTCTTCTTCTTCTTCTTAATGTTACTAATGCCAGTTGTATTGGACAACAGTCACTAACGTCATTTCTTATTGAGTTACAACAAAACAGGTTAAGTTAACCAAAAGTTCTGCTCAGCTACTTTCCCTGGGCCATTCCGACTACCTACCCTTGTTCAGGCACTCTGCTAGCTCCTGAAATCAGCCCAGTAACGATTGGCCATCTCGGTGAAGTTAGACATGTACATTTCGGGGAGTTCTGATAAAGTCACCCTGATGTTCCAATAGTGGAAACACCTATGGAGATGAACAAAAGACACAATCACACCTGGTGACAGAAAAGTTAAACATTAATTAAGCTAACATGCATGTTTTTGGTTTGTAGTCTGTTGGCAACTTGATTCAGCGGCACTATGCCAAATGATTATTTCAGCCAAATGTTTCAATATTTTAAATACGTATTTGCTGATTTACAAAAGGAAAGTATCAGAATAAGGAAAGGATCCTTCTAAAGAAAGAAATGGGGATGCTTGGTTCAATGTTCAGATTAGTTCACTGGTAAAATAAGCAGAATCTCATGAAATGGTCTCACATTCTTGTGCTTTATATAATCCATAATAAGAACCCGTCACCACAGATATGCATGAATGTTAGGAAAATACTTGACCGTGTAAACGTTTGATAAAAGAAGCTGCTGCTCAGGTGCATACAGCACTTGTTTCAATCAATCA
>SSNQ01034042.1:89683-114472 GCA_006942095.1 Nothobranchius kuhntae
ATCAAAGCTTTATTTATAAAGCGCCTTCCGCAACCCTGTCAGGAAGCCCAAAGCGCTGAACATGGTACAGTTGTAGGTAAATATATTGAATAAATCAACAATAAAAGCAATTCAAATTCCAAAATACAAATTACAAAATACAAATTACAAGATAGATGAAACATTCTGGTACAGGACAAATGTGTGAAACACAATTGGATTGAGTGGATGGATTGAGTGAACCAATGAAAACTGTGAAATAAATTCAACATAAAAGAGGGCCAAAATCAAACATGTTCTGGAAATATTTTAAATACATTTTCAGTTATTTTTTATTTTTGTTTTACTTAAACTGATTTCCATAAAAAAAACAACGAGGTAGGTTGGATCAGTTTCAAGTTGTAGTTAGCCTCAATTTTCAGTTTATTTTTTTTAAATATGTGCACCTTTCCAAAGATCCCAGCCTAGTTAACCCAGTTAAATAACTGTCTAATTAACTGTATCTGTGTCTGAATTCTCTGCTTGCACATTAATTGTTTACCACAGAATTGCTCCCACTGGGGGAAATTCCACTATCAATGTTGTAATAATCTAAATTAAGACAAAACTTCTACATTTTAATGTTTAATTTAGGAAGGTTAAAGTTTAAAGGTTTAAAGTTAAAGCTTCTAACAGTGGCTCATTAAGGCTGTAGCGTCCAGGAATGGTCAGTTTTCATCTACAGTTTGAACTTTTCGGTCTACAGACATGAATCTGCCTCTCTGCGTCTCTTAATTTTCCAAGCTGCAGAAAAGATTTGCCACTGCGTGTTTATACTTTGATTGTCAACATCATGTTCCTTCCTCAAGGTTCCTCTCTGCCAAGCTGCAGCCTTATCTATCCACTTGCTTCACAGGACAAAAGAAGAACTTTTTCAACTCATAAGTTAAATAATCATTAAATAATAAAATGGTTGAATGGACAAATGTTTTATGAATAATGATATTAATGTTTGAATAATATGTGCCTAATTCAATGAAGTTGAAATGAATTTTAATATTACAATGAAACATTTTGATGTTATGATCAATAATGTTTGGTTTAACATTATCTACACTCAGACACAATGTTCATTAGAGATAAATTAAAATTAAAGTAATTTCATGCACATGGATATTTTCTTACCCAAAAATCAGAGCATCATGTTTCTGAGAAGGCGAGATGTTCTGAGGTTTGTTTGTTAACACCTCTTAACATGGCACGTCCCGATTGGCCAAGTAAATCATAATATGAGAATATTAAAACAGGATCACTTGTGGAGTGATTCAGCATTCTGTGAGATTCAGCATTCAGTTAGTTTGAGCAGAACTCCATTCTGGCCACCGGGGGGAAACTCTCTAACCACCGCATCTCTTGACAAGCTGTCAAAAACCTGTTACAACCTACAGCTGACACAGCAAAACGGTTCCTTCAGCTACTCAGAAACAGCTGTTCTAGACACAAACGATTTCATCTATCTGTTGTGATCCGGGAGACGGCTCTGGACTGACCTGGTCGTACTGCTGTCTTTTCTACGAACTTCGGTACCTTGGGGTCACCCAACCCCCCTGGCATCTTGCAACCGAAAGATAGTCTCCTCAGGGGTACGTAGAACACAGCAAGATTGCGTCTGATGCCTTTTTGATAAGATCCAACTTCATAGTTTAATGCAGACCAAATTCTTTTCACACCTTAACTCAGTTTCTTCTAGATACAAGGTTCTGATAAACACACTCCATTCAATCTTCATCACACCTCACACTCAATTCACCTAGATTCATTCGTCACATAGTGTCCTAGTTGTCAAGTTTTTAATTGTTTAGAAAATAAATTTCTTACCTTTTATACACCTGACTGTCTGCATTGACACGAAGTATGTTTGATCCCTGAAAAAGCAGAGAACCCTAGAATCTTCTGATTAAACATTCAAAGACCAATCAGAGTGATACTCTATATTTATATAGACTATCTCAGCTTATTGGTCATAAGTAAAGGTAACATATTAAGCTTAAAAGCAACTACATGTACCCCTATAAGGCCAAAATATGTATATAGTCTAGCCACGACGTCATGGGGCGGAATATAGGGTTGTATTTTAAACTGTCTTTACATGCACTTAGACAGTACATATTCTGCGCTACAGTAATCAGTCAACGGGGCAGTTTGCCATACATCATCGAAGAAGAAGAAGAAGAAGAAGAAGAAGAAGAAGAAGAAAATGAAAATACATCCTCTTTTGAAAAAAAAAAAGACTTAAGTACCTCTATCAGTTAATGTTACAAAAAAGAGCCCTAGTCCAAGTCTAAATTGTCCAAATTTGCTGCCAAAGCCATTTCAATTGAGCACCATTCCAGAGCTGATGCCGTTTTTGTAGTTTTTCTCTGTCGCAGCTCTGGTGCTTTGTCCGCCCAACAAACATAGATTGCTGTGATTGGCAAGACACAAAAATGTTTGGGCCAATGGCAGACTTGTTGAGGCTACAATCGAGCGTTTCTAGGCCGACCTGCAGAGTTAAATGTTTTTGCTACGGGTTGTATAGATTTCTAGGCTACTACAGTCCTGTTGTCTGCCCTCCTAACTCATTCAAATGACTGAATTACTTTCTCAGCATGTCATCAAGCTCAGCAGCAGCCAGTTATTGACTCATTTGTTTACATCAATTGTGCTCATTTAGCAGCCTCAAACTGTCCTATATTCCTTCCTTTGAATTAAATTTAGAATGCTCGTACAAACGGCCAAAATCCTGATTAATGAGACATGCTGTGGGCACTCATATGCGTGTTCTTCTGCAATCAACTGTTGACCAATGTTTTAAGTGTTTCTTTGCATCATTAGTTCAGGTCCTGGCATGACATTGAAAATGAGTTTTTCTTGTCTAAAGTGTCACTAAAACGTACCTTTGTCCCAATCGTCTGCACAGATGGAATGAACTGCATGAACAAGGACCATGGCTGTGCTCATATCTGCAGAGAGGCTCCAGGCAAAGGCGGGGTGTCTTGCGAGTGCCGACCCGGCTTTGAGTTGGCCAAAAACCAGAAAGACTGTACATGTATGTATTCCATCTGATCAGATCTACACCCCACAAGGTCAATGTGAGTCTAAATTATGAAGTGAGGTGTTTTCATGCTTGTTTTTATTTTTCACAGCACACAAATGTTGGATACGTTTGACTAATTTCCTTTGTAACCCTTTTAACATGATTTGAATGCAGCTTTGCTTTCACACATATTTAATGACTACAGTGAACAAAATCAAGAAGTCCTTCAGTGATGAAATATGAGGGTGGAGATTTAATACCAAAACCATTTGAGCATGCTAACCCAAGCTGGATGTGCTGAAGGATTTAGGAGAGAATCCAAGACCCTCAACACTTCTTTACTTTTCTCATTCTTCATGTCGAGTGTGTACAGCCATGGAATGTAGGGCTGTTGTTTTTAAATGGAAAAGAGCTTTTAATTACACTTTAAATGGCATCACATCTTGTTCTCTGCTGACAGAAGGATTGTGAGGAGTACTGAAGCCTCAGTAACGATGCAACTTGTGCCTAATGTGGTAATATTTCATTAGCATCAAGAGATCTGGTGCAGTGCAGGCCTGTTGAGCATGATGGCACAGGACAGTAGTAAACAAGCAATGAAAGAAATGGCAGAAACAGATATTCTAACAATTTCCCACTTGCCGTCTCTTTTTCTTCCAAACTTTGAATTAAAGCTCTGTATTTTTGCCAGACTCATAACAAAGCCTACCTGTGCCGGTATCCAGCACGTTTTAGTGGTTTCTCTGGTCCGACACACTAGAATCAGTTGTTGAGTCAACTGTGCAGCAGCTCATCAGGCCTGTTAATCACCAGCTGATTGAAATCAGCAGGGTTAAAATTAAAATGTGCTGGATACTGGCCCTCGAGGCCTGGAATTGAATAGCCCTGCTCTAAGAGATGCTTCTGCATTAGTTTGCTACCAAAAGCTTGGATTCAGTCAAGGAAGCTGTTAGTTTCCTTGTCATGTCTTTTTTTTTTTATTTTACAGCAAAGGGAAAATTGACTTAATTGTACAGAGTTCACCCTCCTTAACCCATCAGGAAAAAAAATTCAACTTATCTGTGTTTTATTTACTTATTTATTTTAATTTTCTAACCACAAACGTGTAACAGCCAACTGGCTGTCACTGTGGAGCTCTTTGCTTGACTAAATAATCAGTGGAGTAATGTATGAAGTCTGAACAGTTACTAAGAAGATTTTGTTGGAAATATCTATGTCTTAAGTCGAATATTGACAAGTTCAGTAGGCCAATTCCTCTTGAGTGATTCTTCTTGGAGCCAGCCCATCAGCATTTGTTTATATGAGCAACACGCTCTCAGTAAACAGTCGCACAAAGACTACAGCCCCAAGATCAGATCATCCAATACGAATATCGAAATAGCACAGGTGATGTTAGTTTACATTCTGTGGGATAGTAGTGTGCATTGGTTGGTTATCTGTGTAAGCTTACTCGACCAATAAAAGGTTATGAAACAGTTAGGATTAATAGAATTTTATAGAAGAGCATCTTTTCTTTTTTCTTTTAATTATTTTACTTGGCCAATTTTGCATTTGTTACACTGTATACAAACGAAGAACAACAAAGAACAACAAAAATACGGGGAAATTAAAAATAATAAACAACATCAGATACAAAAACGAAAACAAGGAGACACGAACAGTGCCGGTGCTAGAATAAGTTTCCCATAGTGTCTAGATAGGTAGAGGCTACAGTCTTCTTTGTTGCTTGAACAGTGCAAGCAAGTTCAGCTCTTAAGCCTTTACGTTCCAGATCGAGTCGGCTTCTTCTTTATGTGATCCAAAAGAGGCCCCCATATTTTTTTGAACTTTTCGTGTCTGTCAGATAACTTATACCGAATCTCTTCCAAGTATAGACATGACATTAAATCATTCAGCCATTTGTTGTAACATGGTGGAGTGATAGCTTTCCATTCCCTCAGAATGACTCTCTTGCCTATAATCATGCCGAACATAATGGTTTGTTGTATGTACTTGTCACACAATAATATTTGGTTCGAGCAACCTAGTACCACAGTGAGGACATCTGGGCTCAAGTTCTTCTTGTATACTATAGTAAATAAATAAAAAATCTCCGACCAGAATGATTGAAGTTTTGGACAGAAAAAAAAAGTGGCTTAATGTGCCGTTGCTCACTTTACATTTATCGCAGACAGGTGAGATAGAAGGAACAATTCTGTTTATCCTAGTTTTTGAGTAATGCAAGTGGTGAATAACTTTAAATTGTATTAGCTGGAGTCTAGTATTCACCGTTGTTGCTTTTATCCCAGCTAAGGCTCTATCCCATAAATCGGCGGTAATCTCTGTGCCAGCATCTGCCATCCAGGCATCTTTAATATGAGTTGGTGAAGTAGGTCTGGGAAAAAGACTAACAAATTGAGTGATCAGGTGCTTGGAGGCTGGATGTTTTCCCAGAAGTTCATAAAAATTGTGTTGTGAAGGCAGTTTGTCAAATTGCATTATTGATTGGCTTACGAAGTGTCTTATTTGTAGGTACCTAACGAAATGGCCTGAACTTAGTTTGTAATTGAGCAAAGGATGCTAATTGCTTGTTTATGTAAAGATCTCTAACTGTAATTAAACCCCTGTCAGCCCATTGTCTGAACACTGGATCTAAAATGGCTGGTTTAAATGCAAATGGTTTATGGCAAATAGGAACATAAACAGAAACGTCAGGGAGATGTAATATATTTTTTGTTTCAAGATTCGAATGGAATTACGCAACATGAAGTCATGTTTGACTAAATTGGAAGGAATTTCCTGATTACTAAATGCCAATGCCATTAGCGACGCGCCGGAAAGCGACCTGCAGGTATGCTGTTCAATTGCTGGCCATCGCGGAGCTGGTTCATCATCACCACCATGGTGGCACCAAAAGACCCAAGCCCTGGCATTGCAAGCCCAGTAGTAATGTCTAATTATAGGCAAGCCAAGTCCCCCTTCTGTAGCGGGTTTGTGGACATGTGCTTTGGATATTCAAGGGGTTTTATTGGCCCAAACGAATGAAATAAGAATAGAGTCTACTAATTAGAAGTACGATGCAGTGAGATAGATTGGCAGATTTTGAAATAAGTAAATACATTTAGAGAAGATAACCATTTTAACTATATTTACTCTGCCAATTAAAGAGATGGGAAGTCGTTTCCATTTATCAATTTTCTTTGTAAGCTCCTTCAACATCTCTGTAAAGTTAAGTTTAAAAATAAGTTTAGGATTTCTGGGGACAGTGATACCCAAGTATTCAAAATGCTCATTTGTAATTTTAAGTGGCAGGTTTTGAAGAAAGTTTTTGTCTAGGCCATTTGACAGGGGCATCAGTGCACTCTTCTCTCAATTTATGGTAAAGCAGGAGTGTTGTCCAAATTCTCTAATTACCTCAAGAGGAGGTGATATAGACTGTCTAGCATCGTGCAAGGTCAGAACGATATCGTCCGTGTATAAGCTAATAATAAACTCAGATTCACTGTAACTAAATCCAGCGATTTCAGAGTTGTTCCTAATAGCGATGGCTAAGGGCTCAAGGGCTAAAGCAAAAAGCATGGGACACAGGCAGCATCCTTCACATGTGCCTTGGTGTAGCAGGAATGAGGGGGGGAACTTATTGTTGTTAGTGATCACACATGATTTAGGCCGTACATATAACATTTTCGCAACAGTCATGAACCTGTCTCCAAAACCGAATTTACTAAGAGCAGCAAACATGTAGTCCCATTCTATTTGATCAAAAGCTTGTTGTGCGTCCAAAGAGAGTACTGCTGTATGGGGTGACTTGTTGGATTATGTTAGGGATTTTATCAATATGTTTATCAATAAAACCATTTCCTGTAGTGAAGAGAGAAGGAGACAATGAGCAGACAAGTCAACCAGTTATAACTGTGGCACATGCACAAGGCAAAATGCCCCAAACATCTGATCACAGAGTTTATTTAAACAAATAGATAAGAATGGGAGTGAGGTCATTGTGTGAGAGAATGTGTGTATGTGTGTATGGGAAGAACAGTGTGTGGGTGTGTCTGAGTGTGAGAATGCTCCAGGACATTTGTGAATAGGATTAAAGCAAGGAAATATAAAATTTCCATAACAGAGTATATGATGTTGAGGAGCCTGTGGGTGTTGGAGAACCCGAACCGTTGGGGATTAAATCCTGTTTGGTCACTATGTATTAAGCTACTTAAGTGTTTGTTTAATCGATTGGCCAGGATTTTAGGTATAACTGTTTGGTCGGTATTTAAAAGGCTAAAGCCTGGTTTATGCTTCTCCGTCAGCTCCGCAAGGGACAGACACGCACAGATTGACGGAAGCTTTTTGCTCTCATACTTCTCTGTCTCCTGGGGAGTGTTGCAAAGCAATTGCCCGGCAGGACACCAGAGGGCGTAGCGCTGTTCTGTGGTATCCTGTCATGTATCCGGTCCAAGATCGTGTGTTTATATTGTGTTTTTTGTGTATATAAGAGACTTTTAACACGGACATATTTGTCTCTCATTCTCCCACCTCTTCATGCGCTCCCCACCTCTAAACCCACGTTTCCTGTCATTTCTGTCCACAAATAAAATGCTTGCTGCGCATCTTTTCACTCCTCCAGTCACGGGAGAATTAAACATTCAAATTTTAGAGGTTTTCGCGAGGTATTCTTCAAGCTTCTCCGTGTCTGCCGCTAGTTATCCTCGGCTCTCTTTGCAATGGAGGCGCTGTAAACAACAGCGGAGTCCTGACCAATCACAAGCTTGCGTAATCTGTCTCGTTTGACGGATGTTTAAAAAAGTGGCCTCGACTTCGTACGTACTTGCGTGCCTGCCGGAGTCCTACGCAAGGACGGATAATGGCATTGCGTGTCTGCACTGACGCAGACAGAGAAGCATAAATCAGGCTTGAGAGGGCGATAGGAAGATATCTTTGTTTCATCTCTTCCTTTCTGCCTCTGTCACTGCGCCCTAGGGCAGCTGTGGCTACATCGTAGCTCATCACCATCAGTGTGTGAATGTGTGTGTAGTGTAAAGCGCTTTGGAGTCCTTACTCTGAGAGGCGCTATACAAGTGCGGGTCATTTATCATTTATCATTCTTTTACAGAAGGCAAATATTCGAATCGTATAGCGTATCCGGAAAAAAGCCTATTGAAATTGAAGAATTCATCATGCGGTACAGCAGAAGGGCAAGTTCGTCAGTGTGAGCTTTATAAAACTCTGCGTCAAATACGTCAGGCCCACAGGCCTTACCATTGGGGAGGGAGCGGATGGCTGCTTTAATCTCATCCAGGGTGAACTCAGCATCCAGCTGTTGTTGCGCGACTTGACCTAACATTGGTGTGTTTATCTTATTAAAGGGACTTTACGCAGTTTTGAATTTTTATGCTCGCGATTGCCCCCTCAGGCCAAAAGCGTAACGGCAGCTTCAATAATAGGCTCGTGCACGAGGCGCGCATGCTGTACGTGCACACTCAACGAAAATAACAGCTGAGACAGTCCCTTGTGTGTGTGTGTGTGTGTGTGTGTGTGTGTGTGTGTGTGTGTGTGTGTGGCCCGGAGGACAGAGGACAGGAGAACGTGCAGCTAATTAATTAAATAATTTGGTTCTGTGCCTTTCTCTTCAGCACAGTCCACAGGTTTAAGATGGGTCAGTCCTCCTGCATGCTCAGGTCATTCCCTTCCCTTGCTTGAAAAATTGTTCCAAAATGAAAGTTGAACCCACATCTTTTTTATCTGTGAATTCAATGCCGTTCGGCGAGTCTCAAATAAAAATTTGAGCATCTTACTGTGAAAAAATATATCATTAATGTAAAAAAGAAACTAAAAAAAACTATGTTCACATCCAGAATTGAACCCAGGTCTTCTGCACGAAAGCCCAATGTCTTACTAGGCGAGTTAAAGCCCCAGTGACTTCTTTCATATCTGTAACATTTATATTCTTGATGACAGCTGAAACAATGTTCAAAGAACGGCTCGGAGGACTATGCCTGAGCGTGAACGTGCATGAAGCAGCCTGCTCGACCCGAAAAAGAGGCAATCACAGTAAAAATGCCAGGGCTCATTCTACAGGACCAGGGCATTGCAAGAGAATGTATTAAGAAGAAATTTATTATTTCTATACATGTTTTGGCTGTCAAACTTCCATAATGCCCCTTTAAGAATCTCAAAAATGTCTGATTTTGATGAAGTTGACTTTGTAGTATATAGGGATGCACCAATCAGGTTTTTTTCTACCAATCACTGATACTGATATCAAAGAATGCTGATCACAGATACCGATCACCGATACCGATCACGTGGATTGGCCAGAAATTTTCTACAACATTATAATGAGTGCTACAAACTACATAATCTAGGAATAAAGGAAATGTAACCTAATCTAAAATGGTCTGTATTGGGGTTGTCACGGTGTGAAAATTTAACCTCACGGTTATTGTGACCAAAATTACCACGGTTTTCGGTATTATCGCGGTATTTTTTTTAAACGTGCTACATTTTCACACAATTAAATAAATCCTGTATGTCAGGAAATATTGTCCTCAGTTTGTGTCTAAATTTTGCCTAAAATGTGTTATTTTGTAATTATGTTGTTTATTTGTTTACATTTTTCCCCTTTAGTCTTTAAAATACCAATATTGGCCCATAACTTCTTATTTTGTCTGTTTGATGTCATCATTTTAAAAATATTAGATCAGATGATACTCAGTACTCAAGTAGCCTTCTAATCAGATACTTTTTTTTACCCTTACTTGAGTAATAAACCCTATATCAGGAAAATATTGTCCTCGGTTTGTGTCCTTCCAGTGAGCTTTGCAGATTTGAGAAAATATCAGGCAGTAATCATTGTTAAATTCATAATTATTCTTGGAGAGAGACCAACTCTTATCTGCCCCTGGGAGCCCCGTAATGCATAGCGTCATTTCAACATGGGGGTGTCCGCGACACGGTTTATATGCAGGCAGCGGCGCTGCGGCTGCTTTATATAGCGACTTGTTGCATTCTCCCTCAACCCAAATCCTCGGATCACGCATTTTAGCTAAAACGCTAACGTTAGCTTGCCTTGAGTTGACTGTAGAGTTGTGGGTGATGGTCACGCAGATGTGTCATGAGAGTTGAAGCGTTGCTGCCTTTCACAGACACTTTTTCTGCACGTGCTGCAAACAGGACAGCCGTCTTCTATCAGCTGTCCCTCGGCATTCTTCAAATATCCAAAAAATGCCCGTACTTCCCACTTTGTCTTCTTTGAGGGATAAAAAATGTCCTCCTCAGCGCTGCCGTCTCCTCCTTTGGCCATTATTTCAGCTTTAGCTTCAAGAAAGTTTTGGTCATAAACAACAAAGTGCGCATGTGCCGCCGGCAACTTCAGCAGATGATACGGTGGCTGGTAAGGGTCACCGCGCCGACACCGCAGCCACGGTAATCCACCGAGATAATATAGTTTTTTTTAACAAGACGGTTATTATTATTGTCAACTTTTTTTTTACTGGGGTTTACCGCTACACCGGTTACCGTGACAACCCTACCTGATCAGTCTGCTTTGATCTATTTTGAAAACTCCGATCAAAACCGATAGGGGTGCTATCGGCCGATTGGGATCAAATGCCGATCCATCGGTGCATCCCTAGTAGTGTACAGGTCCCTGTAGTCATTATGGAAAATGTTGTTTATCTTTAAAGCATCTGTTATTATATCGCCGTTAGCTGCTATTTTATGGATCATCCTTTCAGCCTGTACGCCTTTTAATTGTCTGGCCAGTACACTGTCAGCTTTATCACCCAGTTCAAATTGCCTTCGCTTAAGCTTGGATACATAGTTGCGAACCTGCTCACCAATAATTCGGTTATATTCAAAGTTTAAACTTACCATATCTTTTAAGACTTCATCTGATTTAGAGGTGCGCTACAGTTCCTCAAGTACGGAAAGCTGAGCTGTGATTTCTGACATACGCTTCTGTCTGGCCTTTTTGCTGAAGCGCTGATACGAAATAATATTGCCCCTAATTACAGCTTTAAACGACTCCCACAGCGTGGCATCAGATACCGCCGCGTTATCATTAAAATCCAAAAAGTCTGTTATCTTTTTTGATATGTACTCTCTGAATGTGCTATCTGATTCTAATGCTGGATTAAATTTCCATTTGTGAGATTGCCCAGAGATGTCAAAGTTGACCTTAATGCTAATAGGAGAGTGGCCGGAGATCACTGTTATTATAGACTGTGCTGGAAATGCTAGAGACCAAGTTAGAATCTATGAAAAAATAGTCAATTCTTGTAAAACTTCCATGTACTTGAGATAAAAGAGTATTGTTTGTCTAGTGGATGTTGATATCTCCAAATGTCAACTAAATTTAACAATTTTATAAGGTTGTTTAATACTGGCACCGATTTCAATGACGGCGCTGGTGAGGCAGAGGACCTAACCGATTGAGGGTCCTGAAAACAGTTGAAATCTCCCCCGATTATAATATTATGATTTTTCTGTTCTGAGGATAGATGAAAGACTTTACAGAAAAAATCTGGTCTGTCGAAGTTAGGAGCGTATATATTCAAAAGGGCTAAAGGCTAAATTTATAGTAACTGTTATGAATAGAAATCTCCCACCTGGATCAGTCACCATCGATCACAAAGGGCACGTTTCTGCGAACTAGGATGGCGACACCTCTCGCCTTAGAGGAGAAAGCTGACTGATTTACTTGTGATACCCATAATGTCCTCAGCAATCTATGCTGTGTGGGGTGAATGTGCGTCTCCTGTAAGAAAATTATGTCAGATGACAAAGACTTCAAATGCAAAAACAACTTTCCTTTTTTAAGTGCACTTCCTAGACCTCTGCAGTTCCATGATGTAAATGCGAGGTGATTCAGATCAGATCTGGGTGCGCCTGCTTGCATGTCCATATGAATTGGATCAAGACTGTAGTACCAAACGTTGGCAAGTGAACCATGAACAAAATGTATAAAACAAAAACATGTAATAAAAGATACGTAGAAAAGAACTGTTACATGCCGCAAGAAAAACAGGAACAAAGCGGCCAGCTCCTCTAAAGGATGGAAGGCTGCTGGGTAATAGAGACCGACTTGGATTGTCTACTTACCAATCAGAACCGTGCGGACCTCTAACTATGAACTGAATATAAAAATGTAGTACAAAGCTACATACAATGTTGACAACAATTTACTGTGCACTGATAAGCTAAGTTAAAGAAAAATTTAAGTATTAATCTGAGATCACTAGGTTTGGCAATACCATTGCGTGTATAAGAGACNGTCGAGAGTCCCAGACCTTCTCCCCAGCTCCTCCGGCCGGGGGAATCCCAAGGGGTTTCCCCGGCCAGGTCCGGTGTTGTGCCGGTAAGAAGTCCGCTACGACTTCTGGCGTTTTTAAAAAGTATCCCAGGGGCACGGTAAGGGTCGGAGATGATTAGTCTATTTAATTTCTGACTATATAAAACGAATTCTTCTGTTTTAAAGTGTGAAGTAAACTCCGACGAAGTAAAATCCAAGCGGATCCCGTTCATGTTCATGGTTACATCCGTGTTTGTTTACCTTTTTTGCATGCCAAAATGGCGTCCACTAACTGAGAGTCACGTGGGGTCCGGAGCTCTATTATAACAATTTTGTCCTCAACCCAGTGTATTAGCAAAAGACTCAGCACCAGCTGGTGTATTAAATACTTTTAACAACATCGTTGTAGACCACCTGGAGCTTGGCCGGGAACCTCAGGGCACATTTTAGTCAGGCGTCGGTCAGCCTGTTCTTAACGTTGTTGAAGGCTTGTCGCTGTGTTGTGACCTCCGCGGTGTAGTCCGGAAATATGAAGACTCTGCCACCATTGTGATGACGTGGTGCCTGCTGTCTGCTGAGTTTAAAGATGCTAGCCAGGTCCCAGTCGTTATGTAGCTTAGCGATAATCACCCTCGGGCGCTCGTTGTTAGAAGGTTTGGGCCTGAGGCTGCAGTGGGCCCGGTCTACTTTGATGGGCTTAGCAAAGTTGTTTGCACCAAATAGCTGCGGTAGCAGTCGTGTCACAAACTCTGTGGGATTGCCTCTCTCTTCTCCTTCCTTGATGCCCACCAGACGGATGTTAAGCCTTCACGAGCGACCCTCCAGATCGTTTAACTTTGCTTTAAGTAGGCCGTTCTCTTTCTGCAGTTTGTGATAGTTAGCTTCCAGCGCCATTATGCGTATGTCTGCGTCAGAGAGGGCCACATCCATACCTTCCATGCGTTGTTCAGTCTGACTATGCTCGCTTTGTAGTGTTGAGAGATGTGATTCAACTATGCACAAGCGACTCTCTACAGACTTTTTCAGTTCCTCCATCTGGGCACAGACTTTAGCTAGTTCCGCTCCATACTTGTTAACAGCAGCTAATATAGCCTCGCTGCTAGCCATGGCTGCGGCAGTTGGTTTTACCTTCGTCTTTCTTGGGTCCCATGGCTGAAAATTTCCCGGTGGTGTTTTACAACAGTCCTATGGCTTAGAGAACCGTAATTCCATGAACTGGTGTAGCCTAAAAGGGCAAATTGTAGAAGTCCGCACGGAGCTATCGAGACAGACGTCTATTCCATCACAGCGCACGAGCGCCCTCTCGAAGGGCATCTTTTCTGTTCAAGAAATAAACAACACTGGTTATAGGACCCAAAAGTACAGTGGGATGCAAATATTTTGGGCAGCCTGGTTAATCTTAATGATTTTCCTGTATAAATCGTTGGTTGTTACGATAACAAAAATTCTGTTAAATATTTCACATAGGAGACACAGACAGTGATATTTGAGAAGTGAAACGATGTTTATAGGATTTACAGAAAGTGTGCAAAAATTATTTGCACAAAATTAGGCAGGTGCAAAAAATTTGGGCACCACAAAAAAAAAATTAACTCAATATTTAGTGGATCCTCCTTTTGCAGAAATAACAGCATCTAAATGCTTCCTATAGCTTCTAATGACAGTCTGGATTCTTGTTAAAGGTATTTTGGATCAGTCTTCTTTACAAAACATCTTTAGTTCATTCTGAGCATGCACAGCCCTCTTTAACTAACACCAAAGATTTTCAATAATATTCAGATCTGGGGACTGAGATGGCCATACCAGAAAATTATTCCTCTGCATGAAGGTCTTAGTAGATGTTGAGCAGTGTTTAGGAGTCGTAGATCCAGCCCTGGTGCAACTTCAGCTTTGTCACTGATTCCTGGACATTGGTCTCCAGAATCTTCTGATATTGAATGGATTCCATGTGTCCCTCAACAAGATTCCCAGTCAATGCATCGGTCACACAGCCCACAGCATGATGGAACCACCACCATGTTTTACTGTAGGTAGCAGGTGTTTTTCTTGGAAAGCTATGTTCTTTTTCCATTGTTATGCCAAAATTACTCAATTTTGGCTTCATCAGTCCAGAGCACCTGATTCCAAAATTAAGCTGGCTTGTCCAAATGTACTTTAGCATACCTCAAGCTGCTCTGTTTGTGCTGTGGGTGGAGAAAAGTCTTCCTCTGCATCACTCTCACATACAGCATCTCCTTGTGTAAAGTGCACCAAATAGATTCTATACTAATACAGGCCATTTGCCATTTTGAAGGTCACACACAAATATTTGAGATAGACTCATTTCCATGCAAAGCCTGACATTTCAGCCTTTGTCTGTTATAATTGTCATGATTATTTCTTACAGCTTATGAGAATCCCAAATTCAAAATCTCAGACAATTAAAAGGTGTTCCCTTAACAGCCGAGACACATTGTCAAGTGTTTCTTCTTTCTCTGAGGCATCTACATTTGAAAAGACCAGACTTTGGCTTCACTCAGATATGTCTTTATTTGACCAGTTTCAGGATCATCATAAGTCAGCATCAGTATCAGGTGAAAACCTTCAAATACAAAAATAGAACTTTTTAAAGATCACACAGAAAACAAACTAAATGCATTTTACAGGTAACACAAATTAAAAAGCATTTCAACCAACATCTGTAATTTAAATAGAATGCAAGTACTTAAGTTCTAAGTAAAACTATACTTTAACCATGTTAGTTGCTAATCCCAGAAGTGGGTAATTGCACAAAGAAAAGATTACACATATTCTAGTCTTTAAATTAAACAAGAAAAGTTATTTATTTTTCAGATTTTACTACCTTATAATTTTTTTACTTTCACAGTTATATTTTCAGTATTTAACCTGTGTTTTTTTAAACATTTTAATGAAGGTTTTTTAAGAATTTTATTTACATTTTAACTAAATATATTCACTAATTTCAGGATTTAAACAAATAATCTTGGGTTACCATTTTTAAATATTAAATTTCCATAAATTGGGATGGAAACCCATTTTTTTTTAACTAAACAAATTCTGATAAACTTAAAGAAAAACACAAACTTCCTCCCAACACATTTGTTTGCCACAAAACTTGGCTCAGAAACAAGTCCATGTGAATCACCCCAAGAGCTTACCGATAGCCTGTCAAGATCAAAGTCCTCCTCACAGCTGAATTGTTTGCTTGCCATCTCAGGCCTAGTCCACACGTAGCCGGGGTTTTTTAAAAACGAATATCCGCCCCTCCAAAAACTTGCATCCACACCACCGCGTTTTAAAAACAAACTCTGTCCACACGTACCCGGATAAATACGTTGATAAGGACATGCCAGACCTGTAGGCGGCAATACTTCCCCCGTTCTTAACCTCGTCCTTCGTCTGTGGTCTTCCGCAAGGAGCAGTTATTCCGCTTGCAAATACAAACAAGCAAAAAGCGCTTGGACAATTGATAGATCGGGTAGTGACAGAGCGCAGCTGATGCCGGCTAGTGTAAACACAGGTCACACACATGATGTCAGCATTTTTTTGTTGCGGAAAGTGACGTTGCGGACCTTAAAACTCCGGTTTTGTCTGTCCACACGCAGACACCCAAAACGGAGAAAACGCAGATCTTCACTTTGGCCGGAGTTTTTAAAAAGATCCGTTTTCGTGTGAAAAAACTCCGTTTTCGTGTGGATGACAGGCCAAAACGTAGAAAAATATCTACGTTTTGGCAGATCCCTGGCTACGTGTGGACAGGGCCTCAGTTTTGTCACACACTGGTTGAATGACTGATGCATGCATTAAAAAGCCACTGGTGGTGAGCTCTTGATTGCCTGATTTGGCTCACCTGGAGGAGCACACACCAGAGTTCACAAGCCCCCTCTGGTCAGTGTGAAAATTGCATGCACAGCTCATGTGCAGACACTGTGCAGCAGAGTCAGCATGAGACGGAGACAGTTGACAGCGTCACCTCTGCCAGGTCAGCATGACACACATAGTCCTGGATCTTCCCTTGGGTTTCCTCCTGGTTTGACGTGCTCAGAAAACCTCACCAAGGAGACATCCAGGAGGCATTCTAACCAAATGCTCGAGCCACCTCAACTGGCCCCTCCCAGATGACCGATTCTCACCCTACAGTGGGGCAAAAAAAGTATTTAGTCAGCCACACACTATAGGTCTTTACCAGGTTTCCACACACAGTAGCTGGTATTTTGGCCCATTCATGCAGATCTTCTCGAGAGCAGTGATGTTTTGGGGCTCACTCCGCCTCAAGTGCTGGCCAGTAAATTAGAATATCATCAAAAGGTTGAAAATATTTCAGTAATTCCATTCAAAACGTGAAACTTGTACATTATATTCATGCAATGCACACAGACCAATGTATTTCCAATGTTCATTACATTTAAATTTGATATTCATAAGTGACAACTAATGAAAACTCCAAATTTGGTATCTCAAAAAATTAGAATATTCTGAAAAGGCTGAATATAGAAGACACCTGCTGCCACTCTAATCAGCTGATTTACTCAAAACACCTGCAAAGGCCTTTAAAAGGTCCCTCAGTCTTGTTTTGAAGGCACCACAATCATGGGGAAGACTTCTGACTTAACAGCTGTCCAAAAGACAATCATTGACACCTTGCACAAGGAGGGCAAGACACAAAAGGTGATTGCTAAAGAAGCTGGCTGTTCGCAGAGCTCTGTGTCCAAGCACATTAACAGACAGGCGAAGGGACGGAAAAAATGTGGTAGAAAAAAGTGTACAAGCTCTAGGGATAACCGCACCCTGCAGAGAATTGTGACGACAAACCCATTCAAAAATGTGGGGGAGATCCACAAAGAGTGGACTGCAGCTGGAGTCAGCGCTTCAAGAACCACCACGAGGAGACTCATGAAAGACATGGGATTCAGGTGTCGCATTCCGTGTGTCAAGCCACTCTTGAACAAGAAACAGCGCAAGAAGCGTCTCGCCTGGGCCAAGGACAAAAAGGACTGGACTGATGCTGAGTGGTCCAAAGTTATGTTTTCTGATGAAAGCAAGTTCTGCATTTCCTTTNTAGGTACACTTAAACTGTGAGAGACAGAATGTGAAAAAAAATCAATGAATTCACATGGCAGGATTTTTAAAGAATTTATTTGTAAATCAGGGTGGAAAATAAGTATTTGGTCACTTCAAACAAGGAAAATCTCTGGCTCTCACAGACCTGTAATGTCTTCTTTAAGAAGCTTTTCTGTCCTCTACTCGTTATCTGTATTAATGGCACCTGTTTGAACTCATTATCTGTATAAAAGACACCTGTCCACAGCCTCAAACAGTCAGACTCCAAACTCCACTATGACCAAGACCAAAGAGCTTTCGAAGGACACCAGGAAAAGATTTGTAGACCTGCACCAGACTGGGAAGAGTGAATCTACAATAGGCAAGCAGCTTGGTGGGAAAAAATCAACTGTGGAAGCAATTATCAGAAATTGGAAGACATACAAGACCACTGATAATCTCCCTCGATCTGGGGCTCCATGCAAGATCTCATCCCGTGGGGTCAAAATGATCATGAGAACGGTGAGCAAGAATCCCAGAACCACACGGGGGGACCTGGTGAATGACTTGCAGAGAGCTGGGACCACAGTAACAAAGGTCACCATCAGTAACACACTACAACGGCAGGGAGTCAAATCCTGCAGTGCCAAACGTGTTCCGCTGCTTAAGCCAGTGCATGTCCAGGCCCGTCTGAAGTTTGCCAGAGAGCACTTGGATGATACAGCAGAGGATTGGGAGAATGTCATGTGGTCAGATGAAACTAAAGTATAACTTTTTGGTATAAACTCAACTCGTCGTGTTTGGAGGAAGAAGAATACTGAGTTGCATCCCAAGAACACCATACCTACTGTGAAGCATGGGTGTGGGAACATCATGCTTTGGGGCTGTTTTTCTGCTAAGGGGACAGGACGTGTTAAGGACAGAATGAATGGGGCCATGTATCGTGAGATTCTGAGCCAAAACCTCCTTCCATCAGTGAGAGCTTTGAAGATGAAACGTGGCTGGGTCTTCCAACACAACAATGATCCCAAACACACCACCCGGGCAACAAAGGAGTGGCTCTGTAAGAAGCTTTTGAAAGTCCTGGAGTGGCCTAGCCAGTCTCCAGACCTCAACCCCATAGGAAATCTGTGGAGGGAGTTGAAAGTCCGTGTTGCTCTGCGACAGCCCCAAAATATAACTGCTCTCGAGAAGATCTGCATGGAGGAATGGGCCAAAATACCAGCTACTGTGTGTGGAAACCTGGTAAAGACCTATAGTAATTGTTTGACCTCTGTTATTGCCAACAAAGGTTATGTTACAAAGTATTGAGTTGAATTTTTGTTATTGACCAAATACTTATTTTCCACCCTGATTTACAAATAAATTCTTTAAAAATCCTGCCATGTGAATTCATGGATTTTTTTTCACATTCTGTCTCTCACAGTTGAAGTGTACCTATGATGAAAATTACTGACCTCTGTCATCATTTTAAGTGGGAGAACTTGCACAATCGGTGGCTGACTAAATACTTTTTTTGCCCCACTGTATCTCTAAGAGAGAGCCCAGACACCCTGTGGAGAAAACTCATTTCGGCCGCTTGTATCCATGATCTCTTTCTTTCGCTCGTGATCATAGATGAGGGCTGGAACGTAGATCGGCCGGTCAATAAATAACTTTGCCTTCTGGCTCAGCTCTGTCTTCAGCGCAACAAACCGATATAATGCTTGCCTTACTGCAGATGCAGCACCAATCTGCCTACTGACCTCTTACTCCCCTTTCCCTCATTCAGGATTAAAACCCAGAGATTCAAAAACCGCTACACTTGAGGCAGGACTTGATTGTAATAACTAACTCTGAATACCTGAACAGAACACAGCACACAAAAAGATGTTTAAAAAAAGGTCTTGTACTCAGAGCCAAGGCAGGAACTCCGAGTGGGTTTTTCAAGGGTTTCTTCAATAAGCAGAGAATAAGTAACGTTGAGAAGATGCAGGGTCAAAACCAGAGAGGTAGCAATAATAATCCAACAAGGAGAAGGCAGAAGGTAGGAGTCAGGGGCAGACCCGGGGTCTTAATCCATAAAACCGAGGCCGACAAGGTATCCAGAAGGGGCAAGGTTGGTTGTTGGTGGAGCCTAGCTCTCATCAGAATGAGCCCAAATTACTGTTATCAATGTAGACCAAGGTCTGGCACCAATCATATATGGACCTAACATCCCATATCACACTCCCAGAGTACCCCCATAGGGCCCTTGCAGGTACACGGACACCTTCGAACGCCTTCTCCAAATCCACAAACCACACATAGACTGGTTGGGCCAGCTCCCATGCACCCTCCAGAACCTGCCTAAGGGTATAGAGCTGGTCCAGTGTTCCATGGCCACAACGAAAACCACATTGCTCCTCCTGAGCCTGAGGTTCAACTATCTGATGGACCCACCTCTCCAGAATTCCTGAATGGACCCTGCCATGGAGGCTCAGGAGTGTGATCCCCTTCTAGTTGGAATTCATCCCATGTTCCCTTTTTTAAACTTTCCCATTTTATACATGTTTAACATAATTGTATTAGGGCTGCAACAAACGATTATTTTCATAATCGATTAATCTGTCGATTATTTTTTCGATTAATCGGTTTGTTATTGTTTAGCTATTTAACCTATACAAGTGATTAATGCATTTCAGTTAAGAAAAAAACATAAGAGAATTGTGCAGTTGACTGCAATCTATTTTATTGCACATGAACACAGTCAGCAGTGTAAACTGAGCTAAACAGTGCAAAATATCAGTCCAGAATAATTTTATAGCATTAGCTGGAAGCCTGCTCCTTCCACCATGGATAGTGGCCTCATGTCTTTTACCAGCATGTTTAGAATAGAGGGGGTGAGTGTCTTGTTCCCCATGTAGTTGTCCATCGTTGATTGTTTTTTTCTGCATAAGAAACACAAATTGACTGAAATAAGTACACATATAAAATAAAGCAGCACACACACTACAACACTAAATCAATATTATATTATTTGAATTAATTAACAATATACAGTGATCCTTTATTTTGAGGGTTGCGTTCTACAAAATAGCCCGCAACAGGAGATATTCAGAAAAAAAGTCAAATTTTTTTTACTATTAAAAAGCTCTAAGTAAGAAGCTCATGAGGTTTTTACTTTGAGTCGGGAGTGTTTAAATTAGCTAGAGAAATGTGAAAAATGTTTATTTTGTGTAATACTGTTTAAGAAACATGATAAAAATGTGTTGTGAGGCGTTTTACAGCGTTAGATAGTAAAACAGCCTTTTAATAGTAAAAAAATGACTTTCTGAATTTCTCCTGTATTTAAAAATTGAAAGCGTACAACTATGCCGCGTTATATTCACCTGGACACAGCTCGTCTGTATATTTTTCACGGCGGAGATGTCCTTTTTTGAATGAGGAACACAGTTATGGTTTTGTGCCGTTTTTCTCTTAACGAGAACATTCTTATAAACAGACGTGCTAAATTTGGCAAGCGCATGATACACAACACGGAGGAGATTCACGATTGTATTTAGTCAATCAGAAGTAGAACACCGTAGACTGACGCGGCAAAAAAACAAAACAAACATGTTTAACATCCACTATAACGAACTCGGCTAACACTAAGTCCCAAATTTGATCTGCGTGTAGTGATGGACCACTATTTTTAGCTTATTTTCTGTTACTTACTGGGCTGGCTCTTCCTCTGCTGCATCAGCCCCCACATGTTTTCGTCTCAAATGTTCACTTAGGGACGTCGTGCTTCCGTGCCATGCTAGATGGTTTTTGCATATTTTGCAGGTCACCCGTCTTTTCATGGCATCTAGAGTGAAGTGCTCCCATACTCGTGAGGTTTTTGTCCGGGGTTTCTCTTCAGTTTTGTCGCTTCTATTTTTCTTCTGTATTTCTTCTTGTTCCGCCATCTCTCAAAGCAAGATGCGCGTCAGTAACGTGTTACGTCACGAAAACCGAGGGCACTTATTGGCTCGTTTCTACTTCTACGGCTCCACTGGTAGATCAGTGGCTCATTACTGCCATACACTGGCGGCAAATTTAACAGATTGTAACCGATGTCAGATTGTGGTAAAAATAGACTTTATGCGGTAAAATATGATTATTAAACAACTAATTGATGACTAAAAAAGTTAACTACTTTAATAATCGATTATAATCGATTAAATCGATTAGTTGTTTCAGCTCTAAATTGTATTATTTCAATAATTTCTTTTAATCTTCCTTTCTTTACTTAGTTGTTTTATGCTTTGTTAAGTCTTTTTTTTTATTTTATTTTTTGTTATTTGGACTTCCCTTCCCTCCACCACACTCTCTTTGTGCACTTCCTTATATGCCTACACTTTGAACAAAAGCGTCTTACAAATATATGAACATAAACACACAAAAGTGCTGGAGGATCGTGCTCAGTTTGTCTCAGTCATGGTGTCGTTGGGGATGACACTTCACCTGCATTGCCTGCGCCTTGCTGCTGTGGCTACATCATTTCGCATCACAAGTGGAAGAAGCATGAGAATAAAAAGAAATTCACAGAAATGAGAAATGTTTGAGTGACAGAAGGACAAATAAAGCTGTATTGAATTGAGTAAACTCTTTCACTTTGTACAGTTTTTCCATTAATTTGCTTTTCTCTGTACCTCTTATCTTTTCATTGGTCTTAGAGCAAAACAAATGTTTTCAATCTAATCAAATCAAATCAGAGTCATTCTTTTTTTTCCTTTTACACACGTTTCTGATTGAGTTGACTAGGTCAGACTTTCTGTCCTTACCATTTCCATGGATAAATATTAGTTATTTTTAATTAAGTAAAAACATATCTAATTAATTTTTCTAATTTATTTCCCAAAAATGTCATTCAAAGAATTAGTAAACCTTGATTTTGTCCTGTCTTTAGTGACATGTAACTATGGGAATGGTGGTTGCCAGCACACATGTGACGACACAGACACAGGGCCGGTTTGTGGCTGCCACCAAAAGTACGCCCTGCACTCGGACAGCAAGACCTGCATTGGTAAGTGACAGCCGTAATACCCTCACAAATTATGCGCACACAAATTTTAAAGTAGTGACTTGGCAAAGAAACAATCTTCTCGCTTCCCCAGAAGTGAAGCTTATTCTCCTGGATTTGGAGACTTAAGATACTGAACACATAACAGGAAGAAGGAAACAGAAACTACATAAAATGTTCTTGAAAACGTCTCCTCTTTTATTAATTTAGTCAAAAATAACAGACAAAATTCAGTTCTTAGCTGTCCAGGATATAAATTGACATTGGTTCCAAGACTAAAGAGTCTGTAAAACAAATCGAGGCAAAGCTGCTATGGTGCATCAGAGCCACTCAGAAGAGAAAATTAGGAGGATAAAGTAGTTATTTTGAGATCAAAACGGGAATTCAAAAACTAAAAACAACAAACTAAGACACCCATAAGTCCTCTAGTAAATTCCTTGGAGTTCAGATGGAAAACAATAAAACAAAGATTTTTATAGGCTTCAGATGAACTGTGCAAATTTAGGACTTTTATTGTGAAGGATTGACAAAAGTTCTGCTGTGGATGCAACAGCAGTTAGGACCTCACATCAGACCTCACCTGATTTAGAATTGATTTTTGTAGTTTTAAAAGATCGCCCACAAGCTCTGGTTAAAATAAAATGAATGGAGGACAGAAACGGGTTTGGGTTCAGGACCACATAGGTATATGCTTCCTTGGGAAATTTCAATTTGACTTCATAATTTTGACTTTATTCTCAACTTATTTTATTTTATTGTTATTCTGAGTGGTCCTGATGCATTGTTTCACAAAGCAGCCTTAACCTGGATTAGCAGACTTTTATCATTTATTAAACGCTGTTATATCAATCCACACAACAGAGTAAACAAAGAGCAGGTAGTTGATCTAAATGATGACATAATCATTCATCAGCATTCTGGCTCTCATGCAAAGGATATTCTATATCAGCTTGCATTTTTTAATCAGTAAAGGATAAAAAAAATGTATTTTATCTCCCCCCGCTGATGTAAGGTAGTAGCTGTTTCAGTTTTAAGTGTAAATGTGTTCAGAGCTTTACATTTAAAGTCTGTCATTAACTTTTGTTTTTTGTTTGTCAAAAGGAAATGAGTCTGAATAAACTGAAATCATTTTATTTGTCAGGATGATAAAGTTTGAGTCTTCTGATAGGACCAAAAATGTGATTAAAATTATTTTTCAGAGATAATTTTTCTGACATTTTAATATGTAAAGCATAAATCTANTCAAATCAAATCAGAGTCATTCTTTTTTTTCCTTTTACACACGTTTCTGATTGAGTTGACTAGGTCAGACTTTCTGTCCTTACCATTTCCATGGATAAATAATAGTTATTTTTAATTAAGTAAAAACATATCTAATTAATTTTTCTAATTTATTTCCCAAAAATGTCATTCAAAGAATTAGTAAACCTTGATTTTGTCCTGTCTTTAGTGACATGTAACTATGGGAATGGTGGTTGCCAGCACACATGTGACGACACAGACACAGGGCCGGTTTGTGGCTGCCACCAAAAGTACGCCCTGCACTCGGACAGCAAGACCTGCATTGGTAAGTGACAGCCGTAATACCCTCACAAATTATGCGCACACAAATTTTAAAGTAGTGACTTGGCAAAGAAACAATCTTCTCGCTTCCCCAGAAGTGAAGCTTATTCTCCTGGATTTGGAGACTTAAGATACTGAACACATAACAGGAAGAAGGAAACAGAAACTACATAAAATGTTCTTGAAAACGTCTCCTCTTTTATTAATTTAGTCAAAAATAACAGACAAAATTCAGTTCTTAGCTGTCCAGGATATAAATTGACATTGGTTCCAAGACTAAAGAGTCTGTAAAACAAATCGAGGCAAAGCTGCTATGGTGCATCAGAGCCACTCAGAAGAGAAAATTAGGAGGATAAAGTAGTTATTTTGAGATCAAAACGGGAATTCAAAAACTAAAAACAACAAACTAAGACACCCATAAGTCCTCTAGTAAATTCCTTGGAGTTCAGATGGAAAACAATAAAACAAAGATTTTTATAGGCTTCAGATGAACTGTGCAAATTTAGGACTTTTATTGTGAAGGATTGACAAAAGTTCTGCTGTGGATGCAACAGCAGTTAGGACCTCACATCAGACCTCACCTGATTTAGAATTGATTTTTGTAGTTTTAAAAGATCGCCCACAAGCTCTGGTTAAAATAAAATGAATGGAGGACAGAAACGGGTTTGGGTTCAGGACCACATAGGTATATGCTTCCTTGGGAAATTTCAATTTGACTTCATAATTTTGACTTTATTCTCAACTTATTTTATTTTATTGTTATTCTGAGTGGTCCTGATGCATTGTTTCACAAAGCAGCCTTAACCTGGATTAGCAGACTTTTATCATTTATTAAACGCTGTTATATCAATCCACACAACAGAGTAAACAAAGAGCAGG
>SSNQ01034042.1:114482-124673 GCA_006942095.1 Nothobranchius kuhntae
AGCTGTTTCAGTTTTAAGTGTAAATGTGTTCAGAGCTTTACATTTAAAGTCTGTCATTAACTTTTGTTTTTTGTTTGTCAAAAGGAAATGAGTCTGAATAAACTGAAATCATTTTATTTGTCAGGATGATAAAGTTTGAGTCTTCTGATAGGACCAAAAATGTGATTAAAATTATTTTTCAGAGATAGTTTTTCTGACATTTTAATATGTAAAGCATAAATCTAAATGTGTCCATTTTAGCATACATTTTATTGACATTTTTTTAGCATTATGGAAAGTTGTTTGTCAACATTTGAAGTTTGGTTTGTTGATACAATATAACTAAACTTTTGGTGAGTGAAAACATCCATTTATTGTGAAAAGACTGCATCTCTTTGTTAATACTCTGTGTTTGACAGCATGTTTTTTAATAACTGTGCATTTTTGTGCTCAGGGACAGCAGAGCAAACTCTTAATTCCTATAGAAGAGCTCATCTCAAATGAAAGTAGATTTATTTTATTTGTTTTCATCTGTGTACTAAGAAAAGAAGTTGCATGTCTAAGGTATACTCTGGCCCTTCTGAAGTGCATATCTGTGTTAGACATATTAGCCTCTGTTCAGAGGACTGATATGCTAAAGGCTAGTCAGAGTGCGCCCAGGTCCTAAGTCTTAAAACAGCCCCAACCTCCAACTCTTTCATTGTGGTTTAGGCAGACATTTTACATTACACAATTATTTACATGGAAGTGTATGTGTCCTTTGTCCAATCATCATCATTAGCATTAGCCAATACTTCCTGTACACCCATGGGTTGGGTTTGGCTGAAAATTCATCTTTCAGCTGAAATAAAAGTATAAAGGAAAGCTGACGTGCTGTAACAGTCTGTCAGGATTTATTCTCATAAACAAGAAACATTTCTTTGAGACTAGCTGTTTTAGGATGGCAGCTATTGACTGGATGTAGGTCCATTCAGACCCCATGGGCAAATTAAAAATGTTTTCTTTTTCCTCAGATAGACGAACGCCTACAGCAGACTGCTTTAGAACGTTTCTGTGATTACCAACAGTGTATCCTAACTTTACTGATACTACTTAGTCATTTTAGCTGAAGGATTAAGAAAACCCTGGGTGCACCAGAAGTTTCATAACTTGCAGAGTAATGAACTTCAGATTGGCTGATAAGATTTAAAAAGTTTAAGAGATTGAACCCCGTCCCCCAATAAATAAATACATACTGATGGACAGATAAATAGAAAGAAAGAAAGAAGATAGATAGATAGATAGATAGATAGATAGATAGATAGATAGATAGATAGATAGATAGATAGATGATAGATAGATAGATATTGCATAACTGTGTGGTGAAAACCTTAATAAACAAAAAAAATGTATGTAATGTGCCAGGAGTCCTGTTTGAACACTGACAGCACCTCCTTTGTTTTAGTCTCTCCTCTGTCCCTCGTCCTTCAGCTCAGCCAATGGCTGTGCAGGTCCAGGTTTTACCCCCTAACCCCAGTTTCTTTTCAGCTACTTTGAAGATGTGGAACCCTTCATTGTGGAAAAACTGCACCGTGGAAGTCAAGATAGTGGGAAACCTCTTCTAGCCATATTTTTGTTTTGTTTTGTGTATTTTTACACCATTTGCTGTCTGTCTTGTTGTATTTTGATGAAAGAAAAAAGAAAAACAAACCCTTTCTGTTTGTGGTCCCAGTGTTCCCTCTGATCTTTGGTCCACCTTTAACCACCAACCCTCTTTGACCCTTTCTTTACAGCTGCTGTCCTTCTGCTCCTTCTTCCTTCCTCCTGATTTCTGGTGATAGTATCTGATTGCCTGTCTTGTCTGAGCATCCATGCGAACCCAAATCAAATGGAAATAAGGATTAGTCCTTGGAGAAAGAGTACCTCTGGGATGGGCTGGTGGGGTGGGGATGCTTGGGTTGGGAGTGGGGGGTGGAAAACCTTGTATTAAGCTGTGGCTAAACGGACGTCTCAATTGCAGCCTGATCTTAGATAAAGCCTACAACCAAAACCCCACCGACTCCAAAATGATTTCCAAGCCATTGCTCCATCCATTGGCGCCTGCTGTTGAAGCAGAAATTAAAGAAAGAGGCAAGGACTTGCACCGTCCTTCCTATTTTCACTTTCATAAACTATCATTCCTACTGCATGTGCCCACTGAAATTTGCCACGTCATCCACTTGGCTTCTTCTTTCACTAATCCATCCAATCGCTGCTTATCTTGTTAACCAGCTGCAACGGAGAGCCTGAACTGCATTTCTTTTTTTACTTTTCAACTAATTTGAGATATAATTTGATTGTTGGTGTTTTGTTCCAATGTTTTACCATTCTCCTCCTAGCTGCACTAGCGTAGAGTGGTTTAACTCTTCCCCCACCTCCTCCTTCATATAGAGAACCAGCCCTCTCCCTGGGCCTCCAACAAACCTGTAGTCCTATAGGCTGTTTAGAAGAGACTTGCTAGGACTGTTTCCTTTCTAGTACTTCTCAAATCTGTCTTATAAAACGCAACACACACACACACACACACACACACACACACACACACACACACACACACACACACACACACACACACTGAATCCCACTCTGACACATTTTTTCACACACTCAAGCAAGCAGACATTCAAAAGCTGGTATGCACAAGCTTTTGATTCAACAATTACACACTCACACAACCACATTTCACCCAGTGAGCTGAGCACCAGAAAGACTCCATTCATCCCTGAGTGTGCTTCAGAGAGTCCTTCACTTTGTCCATCACACAGAAGAGAAAAGGTAGCAAGGTGGCGCCGGGGTAATGGAAGGGATATTAATTGTGCCCGTATCTTCCCGCTCTCTGCCGACTCCATGAAACATCAAAGGCCTTTCCCATTGCAGCAAACGGCATTCATTCATTCGTAGAGAGATGCTCATTCAGGCCCTAATGATTCAGGTTGGGTGAAAGGCTAGCTCCTTCTACCAGCCCCATCTCCAAACCACCAGTGCAGGACATGTACGCCACTTTAGCTACAACCTGCTTTGATTTCTACTCTTGCCATTCACTGCTGCTACTCCGCTTTTGGGAATGCAGTTTGTCCAGCGTTGACTGTTAAAGCCAATTGTAATGTGTTCCATAGACAAACAGGCAACCAGCACTGCCCCAGACAACCCACTCTTCTTTTTTTAAATTTCCTAATCTCCTTGCATGTCCCTCTCACACTGTTCCTTTAAATCCCATTTTACACGCCCTCTTGCCCTCATGTACACCCCTCCATTGTGAGCCACGACGGGACTTCAAACGTGCTTTTCTTGTTCATCTGTTTTCTTTATTCCTTCTTAGTCTTCTAATCGTTTTTGTAGATTTCTGAGCACCTTCTTCATGCTAATTGCCCTCTCATGCACCACCCTGTTTTCTTTCTTTTGTCATCACCGCCTAATGTTCTTTGCTTGTCTCGTTGCCCACATTCACAGAAGTTTCTCTCAGAAATGTCAGACCTTGATTCTTCTTCTTTCTTTATCTTTTTTCTTTCATTTGGCTGTTTGATATGGAAAACATAAACTACACTGGCAACAGCAACCATCAGACTCCCAAACCCCAGTCCCGTTCCTTCCCTTAAATACCACACTCCTATCATTTTTTTTAGGAATTCTTTCCACGTTTTAAGTCCTGAAAAATCTATTTTTTCGCTGCCTACCTGCTTGATTTTGTAAGCTAAACACTAAGCTACTTATCAGTTTCATTTATTTTATTTTGTTCTTGCTGCAGAGATTTTGTAATTATTTGGGAATTAACACTCTAACTGGGATTTTGGCACTTTTTTATCGCTTCTTGCATCTTGGCTTTGATATATATTTTTTTCTTTTTCTTTTTGCTCAAACGCCAAGTGGGGCTGAAGGTCTGGTCATTTGGGCTTCTCATTAACCTGCTGCTCACTGTTTGTCCCCTTGTCACTTTTGTTTTAGAGAAAGATGAGGCTGCAATTGAGAGCTCTGAGTTCAATGCCACGTCAGTAGCTGATGTGGACAAGCGGGTGAAACGGCGGCTACATATGGGTAACTCTTTTCTTCCTCTTTCTATGTGTTGCCATGCCGCTTGTGCTTTACATCTCTCCGTTCCTACTTTCTCTCTCACATCTCCTTATCTTTGTTCAAAAGCATTTATTTAAATCCTAGGTGCCAACTGTGTCCACCTCCAGAGTCACAGCTCTGATTAAACTTAAACTTCTTGAGAAATGAAAATGTGCCACTTTTTAATTTAGAATTTTTACTATTTCTTAAAATCTTTCCTTTTTAGTTTGTTCAACTCATTTTTGGAAGACCTTGTTGCCTCAGTTGTTATTTTTACAGCACAGCCCAAATGATTTAGCTGTTTTGCGCTCAACAGTACTGAGATGGATTCCAAAGAAAAATAACACCATGGTATTGTAGGTGGTTTTCATTATTTTGTGTGTGTTTTTAGAATGACCATGATTATATTCTATCACTGATAAAAGAATCAAACGTGCTGTTTTGTTGCTCTTCCCGTCTTGTTTTATACAAATAACTGATCTTAGTGCTGTTTAGTTTTGATATATTTGTTCAATTGTCATATTAAAAACAGAACATCAGGAATATATTTCCACACTAAACACTCTACTCTTGTTGTTACTGACTTCCTGATGTGGTCTTTAACTGAACTTTTGTCCAGTAGGACAGTATTCTTTTAGAAAAATGTAAGAATGTAAATGTGATGAGTTGAGAAATACATTTTTTGTATAGACTGCTTTTGTTTGTTTCTTTAGCTTTTATATATTTATTTATTTTCATACAGGTTTTGACCAATTGAAGGCAAATTGCAAAATTAGGTTATTAGGGGGTTAAATAACCAGTATTATCAGTCAGTCCAGTGTGGATCGCAGTATGAATGATATGATATGATATGATATTATGTTATGTTATGTTATGTTATGTTATGTTATATTATATTATATTATATTATACATATTTAGATGCTGAATTATCTCCTCTGTTGTTTTTGTAAAAACTTATATTTTTTCAACATTTTGGATTAACTTTAATTAAATTTCATGTTTACATTCCTCTTTTCTACAATGCAACCATGAGAGGTCGCGAGCCAGTGATTCCTTTTGGTGTGACCCAAATTCGGATAAACACAGAGGGTTGTGTCAGGAAGTACATCCAGCATAAATCCCAAGCCAAATAAAAATATGTGAATCACAAACATGGATTCCATACCAGAATGATAAAGGCCTTGTTTAACAATCAAATCAAATTCAATCAACTTTATTTATATAGCACTTTTCATACAAAAAAAGGCAACTCAAAGTGCTTTACAGATTAAAATGGCCCCATAGATCCCATATTCAGTCAAATCAATTCAATTCAAAGATACTTTATTAATCCCAGAGGGAAATTAGAGTTCCAGTACACACAATTCAGAGATCAGACATACATGGGCTAGACACATGACAAGAATTGGTCACTGCGGTCATTTCCAACCCTGAGTCGCGCTACCTTAATAGAGATCAGAGGGTTACTTGAGGATTGGTTCAGGTGAAGGGGGAAAAAAAGGCACTTCAGAGTTACCCTCCACCAGGAGGGCAGCTTTGCTCTGCAAAGAAACACCCCAGACACCTATGCAACAGACTTCAGACATCACACAACATAAGTGTCCACTAGGTGGGGTGGTGGGTTGGGACTATCCCCACTTCAGTTCTTGCAGCCACGATAAGCAGCGCATGTCACCTCAGTGTGGATAGGGGAGGAGCATGGAGCATCCCAGCCCCCCTCCCCAAGTATACAACAATTGACATTTGCAGTTCCCCTCTTGCAACCAATTTCCAAGGTCAATGATCATCTCCTATAATGATGACCTACATGCTGGTGCTGGAAATAGGACTATACTGTTGGTCAACAATAAGAGGAGAAAGGTATGTTTATAGGCAGAGAGAGGAGAGGAAAGGCAAGACTGTGGAGCTGAAAGTAGAGACTTTAAATGTTGGCAGTATGATCTAGAGAGCTGATGGACCTGATGCAGACAAGGAAGATGGACGTACTATTCGGTCAGCAGCCAGGTGGAAAGGTTGCAAGGCTAGAAGCTTAGGAGAAGGGTTTAAGTTGTTCTACCATACTGTAGATGGACAGAGAAATGAGTCGGAGGTATCCTGAAGGATGAGTTTGCTATGAACATTCTGTAAGTGAAAAGAGGTCAGCTAAACAGATGAATCAGGAGCTTGAAGTTCAAGGAATAATGATGAACTTGTTAGTAGTTATGCCCCACAGGTAGGATGTAAGCTAGAAGAGAAGTTAGATGAAGTGAGCTAGATGATTTGAAGCAGTGTTTCTCTAGAGATGTAAGAGTGATAACTGGTGCACAGTTTAACCCTCTCAGGCTCAAAATAAGTTTTGATAAAAGGACAAACAACTGAGTCCTTCAGGGGTACTTTGAATAAAAAAATGCTCATGAAGTACGTATGTGGAGTAACCAGGTAGGTAGGTTTTAACATTGCAAATCTGCAATGCCTTCCTCCAGAGGGTTAATGGAGATGTTGGTTAAGGGAATAGATGTGATTAAAAAGTAACAAACAGGTTAAGTATTCAGGAAAAAGTTCTCAAGGAGATGGACAGAGGATGTTAGACTTTGCAAAGAAGAAACTAATTGGATGTTGTAACTACTGTCCTGTAGAAGAGGCATGAATATAGGGTGACTTATGAGGAGCACAAAGGTAGACAACATCTTAGATGTTGTAATTTGAAGGAGACAAGTGACCACAAGGTAGGTGGGAGAGTCGTGAGAAAGCATAAGCTGTTTGTCTGTAGGATGAAACTGATGGTGAGGAAGATGAAGAGAACAAAGATGGAGGAGAGGACCAGGGGGTGGAATCTGAGAAGAGTGTTGTGAGGTTTTCATTGAGACAGGCTCTTGTTGACCAGCAGATGCAGCTGGCTAACCAGATACAGGTAACGCAATTAGGCCACAGATTTTGTCTTGCAGGGCATTATGGTTGGGGTGGGGGTGGGGGGTGTTTCCTAGGGGGGTAGGCAGCGCTGGAGGGCTGCAGCTCAGGCCTAGGTGGCACTTTGGTGGGTATAGGGGATAGTGGCTATGTGCAGGGCCTCAGGGGTTTGTGCTGGTAGCCACAGGTCGCTACCTGATAGCTGTGTCTATCTTGGGTGGGTCTGAGCAGAGCCTGGTGACTTGGGTCCTGGTATGGATCATTCCCGAATGGAGGTCTGGGTTGGACCAAGGGAGCTGGCTTGTGTATGCTGCTGATGGTATGGGCACATGCATTTGGCAGTGCCTGGCCCTGGCGGTATGGTGGACCTTGGCATCTTCTCAACTGGCAGGAATACTACTACTTCCATCAACAAAGAAAGGGGGATCTCTGGGAGGGGTCAGCTCAAACTCTTTCTGGATGTCTGTCTTATGTAGTTTGGAAGTTGATCAAAAGCAGAGGTGGGAGTATTCTGCTGGGGTTGGGGGTGGCTGGTCTTCCTGGTGTCCCCATACTCCGGCAGGACCTCTGGATGTTTGGAATTTGGATCTTCTGCATGTCTTCCATGGGTCTTGGAGGGCAGGTAAACTATTGGGAACTCCTATGGACAAGTTGTTCTCACATCTATGGACTCAGGTGTTTTGACACACCTTGAGCTGTGGTTGGCACTAAATGCACCATCAATTAATTATTACCTTGTGCTTTTCAGTGTACATTGTTACTATTTTATATCCCTATGCTGACAGCCTTTTTTCTCACTCTCTCTTTCAGCAGGTCTAGACGCAGATTATTGTACATCTTGTATTATTTCTTTTATTCCTTTCTTCTCCCACCTTCTTCTTTCATTTCCTTCCGTGCTGGGATTAAAAATAACCAAATGCAGTATTAAAAAAGTTTTTTTTATATCAGGTGGGGCATTGTGACCGGAGCTGTAACGCTCTGCCTGAGAGCAAAACCTTAAGGCTTATTTTTGGCACCTGGCAGGAGGCTGAGTGGAAGACCAAAAGAGATTTGTGGATGTGATGAAAGACAACATAAATTTAGTTGGTGTGAGGGTAGCGGATGCAGAGGATGGAACTAAATGGAGACAGATGACTTGCTGCAGCAACCCCCGAAGGAAAAAGGCCCAAAAGAAAGCAGACGTTCCTGTTTTCTACACCACAGATACCCCAGGACCCTTATTATTTTGCACACAAATATTTTCACTCACTCATCTTCTTTTCTGCTCAAGCCTTAGGAAGCTGGTGTCTAAGTCCGGCAGTCTTCAGGTAAGAGGTGGATGACTCCTAGGACAGGTCACCATTTCATCTTAGGGCCACAGAGGACACGCAGCAATTCACAAACTCACTCATACCTATCGGTACAATTTAGGGTTCACAACAATGCTGTTCCACCATGCAGTCTACCAAGGGTTTTAACTATGGCAATGACATTACGAATTAGCTAAACTCAAAGGCACATACTAATTTTTCTTTCCTGATACAGACTTCTCAGTTTTTACAACAACGTATTCATTTATCTTGAATACATTGTTTATTTATCTCGACTTTGGGCACAAAAGAACACATTTAATATGTTTGTGTAGCTAAAAGAATCTATGGACCGGCTCAGCCTGAACATCATCCGTGTGTTAGATTAACACCATTTATTATCTGCATTTTTAACACATCATTCTTCTGACTGCCCTCAGTGCCATCACAGGCAGATCACTGATTAGGACGAAGGAATCTAAGCCATGTTCTTGGAAAACCAAGCCAAGCTAGCTTTATTTGTATAGCACCTTTTCAACAGTATAAAACATACCAAAGTGCTCTACAGAATTTAAAACTAAGAACAAAACACACAATAATACACGTCTAAAAAAAAAAATAAAACTAACAAACAAAGACTCCAACCTAATCTCAGAGGCAGCACATTCCAGAGCCTAGGAGCTGCTACTTAAAAAAGCCCCGTCACCCCTGATCTTACGTCTCGTTCTTGGGACTTCCAGGAACAGCCTGTCAGCTGACCTCAGAAAAGGTGGTGCAAGGAGAGACAGAAAGTCAGGATAGGATAAACAAAAGGTGGTGGGCTTAAAATCAGAGAGGATTTGTGATTTTAAGTGAATTTGGGGCATCTGTCAATAAAATCTGTGTTCTGAATAAAAATATTTCATTTTAGATGAGGTATTAGATGTGTATAATGACGGATTATCTGTTCTTACCTGCAAAACTTTTACAGACAGTTTTTGAGTTGGGATAAAATGTTGGATATTTAAAAAAAATTATACAATGTTTTACATGAAGCTGGTAAAATCCTTGGATTACTTTTCCCTGTAACATCTACTTATTGCAGGTTGGTCACAGAGAGAGAATACTGACTGCAATGCATGTGGAACCCTCAGAAAACGAACAAAAAGTAAAATGACACAAATAATAATGACGTTTTAAAAGTTCTATATTTAGCACTCAGACATGACAAAAATAGTCAAAGTACACGTAATACTGTTAGCATAAATTGTTGTATGAGTTTAACCTTTCCATATTTTCTTAGGATAGTATGTTAGAGTCACTTGTCATAATTACAATTAAACTAAATTATAAATGACCCGCACTTGTATAGCGCCTTTCAGAGTCAGAGGACTCCAAAGCACTTACACTACAATGTCTCTCGTCTCGTCTCGTCTTCCTCCGCTTATCCGGGTCCGGGTCGCGGGGGCAGCATCCCAACTAGGGAGCTCCAGGCCGTCCTCTCCCCGGCCTTGTCCACCAGCTCCTCCGGCAGGACCCCAAGGCGTTCCCGGACCAGATTGGAGATGTAACCTCTCCAACGTGTCCTGGGTCGACCCGGGGGCCTTCTGCCGGCAGGACATGCCCGAAACACCTCCCCGGGGAGGCGTCCAGGAGGCATCCTGACCAGATGCCCAAACCACCTCAACTGGCTCCTTTCGATCCGGAGGAGCAGCGGTTCTACTCCGAGTCCCTCCCGAATGTCCGAGCTCCTCACCCTATCTCTAAGGCTGAGCCCGGCCACCCTACGGAGGAAACTCATTTCGGCCGCTTGTATCCGCGATCTCGTTCTTTCGGTCATTACCCAAAGCTCATGACCTTAGGTGAGGATTGGGACGTAGATCGACCGGTAAATCGAGAGCCTGGCTTTCTGGCTCAGCTCCCTCTTCCCCACGACAGATCGGCTCAGCGTCCGCATCACTGCAGACGCCGAACCAATCCGCCTGTCGATT
>SSNQ01034042.1:131670-174217 GCA_006942095.1 Nothobranchius kuhntae
AGATGAGGATTGGATGGCAGATTTTGCATTTGCTGTTGATGTGACTGCACTGATGAATGAACTGAACACCAAACTGCAAGGCAAGGGCCTTTTTGTTCATGAAATGCACAGCCTCGTGAAGGCCTTCATGAGAAAGCTGCAGTTTCTTTCAAGTCAACTGGAGAGCAACACTCTCACTCACATGCAAACCCTGAACGAAGTCACACCATCAGCTGATCACCTCAGCAGCTACTCATCCATGTTAGGAGCATTACATGGTGAGTTTTCAAGGCGTTTTGAAGATCTCAGAACAATCGAGGATGAAATGCACATGATTTCCTCTCCCTTTACCTGCAGTGTGGATAATGCACCCAGTGATGTGCAGCTGGAACTCATTGACCTGCAGTCTGATGCAGTACTGGCAGAGCACTTTAAGTCAGGATCTCTGCTGGATTTCTACTCTTCTCTTAAGGAGGAGAACTTTCCAAACCTGAGGAGACATGCTCACAAGATGTTGGTTCTCTTCGGCTCTACCTACATTTGTGAACAAACATTTTCAATGATGAAGTTTACAAAATCCAGGTATAGATCCTCTCTCACTGATGATCATTTGTCAGCTGTGCTTCGCATCTCCACCTCAGACATTCAACCTGACTTTGATGCACTCGTTAAAGCCCAGCAGACTAGATTTCTCTCACTGAATAAGAAAAAAATCGCTTAAAAACACAAAATAAGGTGTTTGGACCACAAATGTAGGCAACTAGCAGTGAACTGGGACACCTTTTTTAAACCTCTTTCTCAAGATCACAGTTCAGTGATTTTATTTTACAGACAATACTGTGTGTCTGTAGAATGCTAAGAACCTCTTTCCAACAATATTTGAAACTCAAAATGTGTTTTGGAGTGAATGTGACTGAAACTGTTAACTAATATAAGTCACAAATGTTTAACAAAAACCAAATGCGCACACTTTGTTTATCATTGCCTTGGGAAATTTGAATAAATCACATTTTTGTAAGCAACCTCACTTTTTCCTTTTTGCTCATTTATAACATATAGTCTACTCTTACCAGCTTGAAAAAAACAATGGTATTTACTGCTTTTTATAAAGAAATACCATTAATATTATGCATAATTTACTTCAGCCTTTTGGCCTAGCCCTCCACAATATTTTCTGTTTCTCATGTGGCCCCATGGAAAAAATAATTGCCCACCCCTGTTCTAGCCTATGATCTAGTCACCTTTCTTCCTTCAGGTGGAAGATTGGGCAGTCTCAAAATCACAACTGCTTCCCTGAAGTTGTGACGCTCATGGACTCAGACAGTTGAGCTGTCTTCTTGACAATATAACGTTAAATGTACAGTATTTATTCATTAATTTGCAACCACAAGTACCAGTTTGTTCTCAATTGTTTTTCTAAAATGTTTTGAATAAAAATAAATGTATCAGGGTCTGAAATTTGCTGCTTCAGTGTTTGTTTCTCAGATGTTCCTGTAGCATGTTGAAGGGTAATTGCATTCATAATCAAATACATTCCAAAGGCTGTCACAGCTTCTGGGAAAAAGCATGACTTATGGCAATGCTTTACCAGAATGTGTTTTTTGTCCACCTGCTGCTTGAAAATTTATGACGCATAAGTTCAAAATTATATTAAGGCCTGGGGAATGTCCTGAACACGGACCCAACATTTTTATGCTTTCTTCTCTTGTGCCACTTACTGCTGACTGTAGCCTTATGACCCCATTATACTGGACAAGACATTGTTCATCATCAAACTGTTCTTGGAAGGTTGTGAGGAGTTCCTCTGGGATGATGCTTGGGTACCTTTCTTTATTACTGGCTGTTTTAAGGCTAAACTGTGAGTGAGTTCACTCCCTTGGCTGAGAAGCATTCCTACACGTGAATGGTTTCAGAAAGCTTTACTGCTGGCCACACAGGACTGAGGGGAGCACCCACCTTTTCTTCTCTGAAGAATCCTTGTTTCAGATGCTCCAAACAATTAAAAAAGGGATTTATCAGAGAACAGGCCTTTTCCCAGTTCTCAGCAGTCCAGTCCTTGGGCCTAACATCCATAGTGTTGAACGGAAAGGATTGCATTCAAAAACCACTTTTGCTGTTTTTCTAGAATACTCAATGTGCTTTACTCTACATTTCACATTTAGCTATTCACACACACACACACACACACACACACACACACACACACACACACTCACACACACACACACACACACGCACATGCACACGCACACGCACATGCACACGCACACACACATACACACACACACACACACCCGCACGCATGCACGCACACACAAATTTGCAGATTGAGGAGGGGCTGCAAGGGCTTCACTGTCTTGTCTAAGGACACTTCAACATATGATGGGAAATGTGGAATTAAACCACCAACTTCTTGATCAACAGGTGACCACTCTTACCTCTGAGCCCCAGCCATACCATAAAGTCATCAGTCTGTCCTCCTCATAGGTTTTCTGCATTATAAGTGCTTTTTTCTGTCATTCTTGACACTTGGCCAACTTCCAAAAGGCTCTTCTCACTGTTCTGCAGACAGACTTACACCTGTTGTATATTCTGCTCTGTTGGAGCCCTGAAACCCTAACCCTGAAATTGAATGGGCTCTAATAGATGGCTCAAATTCCTGTTGAAATGGTTTGGGTGCCCTAAAGCCTTCTTCAGTAATCCAGTGGGAATGTTATTTGGGGGAGATTGAGGTTGTGTTCATGAGGGAATTACCGGTAGCTAAAATTCACCTGATCACTTTTCAAAGCAAACTACATCATTAAAACTGAAGCAGGAAAGGATATGACAGTTAATGTGGCACTGTCAAAACTTCTGACTACAGCTGCAGAAAAGTATTTTTATTTTGTAGTAATTTGTATTGTCTGAATATTGTCCAGAACCAAAAACATGTTGTAAAATAAGAAGAATATTAGAACATGTTTCTTCTGTAATTTGTGGGATCCAGATTTTCATAACAGAAGCAGAGCCTACTGTGAATAAACTGTTTACAAATTATTTGAGGTTGTGTGGCTAAGATATGACAGAACAGGGATTCGTTATTCCAGAAGCATAGTCATTTTCAGGTTAGAAAATATTTTAGTCCATGCACCCATTGATTTTATTTTTCAATCACTAAAAAGATCATTCTGAAACAACAAAGCTCTGAAAGAAATGTATTGAAGAGGTTTGGAAAAAGGACAGGGTGGTATGAGAGGCTTGTCCAGCACATCAATCAGCCCTGGCGGTTTGTCTCTGTTCCCACTCTCAGCTTGGCCCTAGGGCTTGACTGGGTGTGTTTCAGAGAGACAGGGTCTGCAGGACTGAGCTCACCTCAGCTAATGATAGGGCCCAATGTACTCAGTATAAATCATTTTAACCCATAAACACCACCTACACTTGCACAAGTTCTGCACACATTTACCTTCACTCCCACACAAAGTTTCATTAACTGTATACACCTGTGTGAGCACAGAGATGTTAACACAATGCTCATTTTAACACACCATACACACACACTGGGCAGAAACACGGGTTGGGACGTGGAATGGAGGTGGGTGTGCTAGGACCCTACAGCACCCATCACATTTGTTGACTGGATGATGGAGTGTCTCTCTTTACAGTCTTCACAAGATCTTTCTGCACCACATCATCTAGGAAGTTATTTGGCCTTTTTCTGGAAAAAAAAAACTTGACACTTGAACGAGCTTCACAGTCTGGTGACTGAACATTTCCAGAAAGAATGAAAAATAAAAAAGGAATCCTCAAACATTGAGTTAGAAGCTTTAACAGAGACAAAGAAGGAAACTGTTGCTATTCAGAGATAATGGGAAATAAAGGGATTTTCCAGTCATTTTGAAAAGTACTTTTGTAAAAGTTATAAATACTATTCTACACTTCATGTGTAGTATTTGTTTCTTACAGAACCAATGAGCTATAAAGTGGCCTGAGTGCAACCAAGACCAAAGTAGTACTTTTGCCTATAATCAGCTGTCATTTCTGAGTGTTCATATGCATCCAGGAATTAAGACAGTTATTCCTCCAAAGGTGCTGTAGCTTTTATAGAAACATGTAAACCTGTGTTATATTTTGGAGATGTGACCTGTTTTATAAAGTGGCCAGCAATCTACTTTGAATGAGGGCCATCCAAATGGCTTATCCAATAATGTTTTCAGGACATTCCGCCATTCTTCAAGACTTTACAGAAGTTATGTAAATCTTTACATCGCCATTAAATAAGTTTATTAAACAATACCATATCTATGTATTGTGTTTGCCATGTTTTTATGCCTTGTTTACATGTCGGCCATGCTTTTGCAATGTCTGTATTTAATTATTCTACAGAGCTACCAACAACTGAAACCAAATTCCTTTTGTGTTATGCACACTCATTCTAATACTGGTTACATGGCTATTTCAGATGAAATATGAAGAAATTACTGGCAGATCACCCCTGGATTCTCAGGAGATGTTACATTTCTCTGCTGGTGATATTTATGCTTGTTAATAACTGTTGTGATTATTAGTCAACAAATAATTTGTAAGTTTTTACTTACTTTTTGGATTCTTCAATAAAATTCGTAAATATGGAAATATTTACTGATTTTATTACGTAATTAGGATATCCGGAGATATGCCTCGGGGCACCACCCCTTTTAACAAGGGAAAATGAATCCAAAACCTCTTATCAGTCTGTCTTAAAGTTAGTAAAATTCGTTTACGAGCAGCTGAGCAGATACGATGACGGTGATCTGTGGATCGCTCCCGGTAGGCCTCACTCATATGCGTCCAGCACGGTCGGAGCAGAATCGGGTGGTCTCTTCAAACCAGTTGACTGGAACAAAAAAGGACTAAGTTTTGTTTTGTCTCTCTTTTATAGACTCGGCTGTCCGGCGGGCTGGACTCTGTGTGGGTTCCAGCTCATGCGCAGAACTTGTGTTCCGGGGTTCAACGCCGCTTTGGTGACGTCATCACGTTGCTTCCGGTAGCAGGGAATCATGGGACATGGAGTCTGCTGGCGCTGGAATATATTATCTGATTTTTCAGAGCGCAGATGACCCAGTTTTTGGACAAATTACTGCATAGTAATTTTCTCATGAGGGCAGAACTTCAACATTCCCCCTTTTGGTTTCGGGGATCGCGCCAAAGCTCAATCGTCTGAAGCACAGATGGGCTCTTACCTCAGGAACATTGATCGCCTTTGGTCTTTGTCTTTGGTCTTTGTCTTTGTCTTAGATCCTGGTCACCTTTGGTCTTTGTCTTGGTCTTGGATCCTGGTCAGGCACAAGAACAAAAGAGGATAGGAAACGGGATAGTCCCCACGCGCATAACAAGGAGGAGCCACCCACGCAGGTGGTACGCACATTCTACCAGGGGTGTCGTCGTCCATGCGAGGGGTAGTAGTGTGGAAGGAGGGAGGCCGGCAGGCGGTTGACTCCATGAGGGGACAAAAGGGACAAGGATCAACAGTCCACAGTCCGTGGGGACAAGGGGACAGGGATCAGGCAGTCCACAGTCCATGGGCTTAACAGGGGCACCCGTGAGGGGATAAAAGGGCATATCTTCGCCGGCCATACAGTTCAGTTCATGAGCACGCGGTTCATGTACGAGAGTCCATGGTTCGCAAGCGCGCATTGGCCTATGTGGTCCCAAGATTCCCCCCTTTTTGGTCCAAAGGGTGGATTAGGACAGTCTTTGGGCTAAAACAAGGACCATGAAACTAAGAAGTACTACATTGTGCTGGGCGGCTGACAGATTCACTGACAGACTGAGCTGGGCCGGCACATAACCACTAGCTAAAATGTGACCAAGTAAGAAACAAAAATATAGAAACCCCCCCCCAAAAAAAACATATCATAACATCCAAGAAAATTCATAGCAACCCTGAGGTATCATAAAATACATTCTTAGGTAATACATTCAGTGTGTAGCTTATAAAGAATGTGACATAATGCAACACTCAGATAAAAATGTGAGGTAGACTAAAGTGAACTACTTATTGGGTTACAGAATAACAAAGAAAATGTTGCTCACCCCTTTTAGACCGATGTGGTACACTCACGCTTGGACTCTGTCCGAATGCGGTCACGAGGCACACCGTAGGTGAGCAGGTGCATCTTATCCTGGAGTTCATTAACACGCCTGTAGGCGGAATAAACTATCATGGCCGTGACGAGCCATCCCAGCCCCAGGGCGACCAATGTGCAGATTAAGGTGATATCTGTGTTTGTGTAGTGTCTTGGGTATCTATTCATGGGCGTCAGAGTAAGTTCATGTGGGGTTTGTGTGAACTTAACAAGTTTGGTTCCTTCAGTCAGTAGTTGTTGGTCAATTTCTAAATCAATGGTAAAGTTATAACCTTGGAATGCGTCCATGATCTCAATCTCTGAGTCATGCTGTTCGAGGTTGAGATGATGGAGTGCCAGGTTGCCCAAGTGTACAATTGCACCTGGCGGAACTGAGAGGAAAATGGTTTGGTTCGGCAGTTGTAACCCAGTGGCAACGTTATGCTGGTCATAAGTTACAAGGGCCGAGTCTGCTGGGGTGCTAATAAGCCATCTGTCACCTGCACGTTCCACTCTAGTATCCATGTCCACTTCTTTTAATGTAACTGTTGCTTGGCAATTCTGCAGGGGTGCATCACTCCTGAGGCCACATTGATAACTGGCAACGTCCCGGACAAATGGGTTACCAGGACACACCCAGTGGATATCCTTGGTCTTAGTGCATAGATCTAAGTTAGGAGTTAGATAGAGTTTGCTATCAGTATCTTGGTAAACTAGGAAGCTCGGAGTTTTAAGGTGGAAATGCTTACCGTCTTTCCAAAACCCAACGTTTAGCATAGACTTAAGCCTATAGATGTGAGGTGTCTCAATTATGGGGACATTTAACAGGAAACCAGGTTCTAATTTTTCTGCATAAGCGTGAATGGGAATTGCACTGCCTAGGCTGTACACTAGGTGGATTTGTGAAAGGTGTACAGTAGAGGGGGTAGCAGCTGTCAAACTATCTTTGAGCAGGTCCAGTGGTACCAAGTACGTGGGAATGCATTCTTCCACCAAGCTGTCCAGAGTGGAACTTACTTCCCTGAGCAGGTCCTGCATCAAATCTCTCACCACTCGTGTGTACACAAAATCATGAGGTATGGTGTCAGACAAAGTCTTGATTGCACTAGAGATTCATTAATCAGAGCAGAGTGTAGGTTGACAGGTACCAGAGTACCCTGTAAGGTTTTAGTAAGTACATCCTGTTTGCGGTCTAGGAGGAGGAGTTTCTCTTGGTTTAGTGAAAGGGACGGCGGGGGGGGGGGGGGGGGGGGGGGCTTGTTCTTTGTCAGTCAGTACATGTTAGTGGGTTAGACATGCACTTCCTCCCCTTTCCATTTCCATGCGTAGAACTATGTAGAGGCTACGTCTACCTCCGGCGGGGAGTCTGGTCTCTGTACCCGCGGGGAGGGCTTGACGTAGGGTTTGATTTGGTTCGCATGCACCCGTTTGTAGACAGGCTCCTGTCTTGCTTTGGTGATGCGTAACCTGTATGCAACTGGAGAGAGTTTTGCCACAATTTCAAATGGTCCTGACCAGCAGGACAGAAACTCCTTAGCTTTGCCCGCCGGTTGGGGGAACCGGAAGTAGAATACCTTGTCACCCACCTCGTATTTGCGGCTGGTTGTCTTTTGGTCGTAGTAGGCTTTAGCGCCTTCTACGTTGGTCTCCAGTTTCTTCTGAGCATGCGCAAACGTAACTCTGAGGTGTGTTTTCAAATCTGCCACATACAGATGAGCGGTACAGGCAGTGGCAACACTGACATCTTCTGGGTGATACAGGAGGTGCAGTGGTAGGGTCATCAGTCTGCCGGTCATCATCTCAAAGGGCGTAACCCCCGTGGATCGCTGGGGGTGGACCATATGGCCATCAGGACCAGATGGAGCTTAACGCCCCAGTCCTTCCCGGTGGTGCAGACGTACCTTTTGAGCATGGAGTCGACCGTACGGTTCATCCATTCGACCTGTCCGGATGACTATGGGCGATAGGGGAGGTGGAATTTCAGTCTTGTCCCCTACCAACACTAAAAACAAGTATGTGTGTGTGTGTGTGGGGGGGGGGGGGGGGGGGGGACTTTTTCCCCACCACACTGAAAACCAGGGTGTGTGTGCAGCTTTCACAGTAAACTTTACCAAACACTTTAAAATCACAGTGAAACTTAACCAAAACACTTTGAATTGTTTCCCAGTTCAAGGAAAAACAACAAATCAATCAAATTGAATATCTAAAAAGCCTGTCCAGCCGGACCCAGCTTAAACAAACACAGATATCACAATAATAAAACAAACAGACCTTACTTGGAGTTCTGATGGCGGTTTTTGGTACAAAAGAGAAAAAACCGTCTCTTATCTTGAAGCAGATCACGCGGTTGACCGCTTGTTTGGCTAAGAGAAGATGGGAGAGGAGAAGAGAGAGGAAAAAAATAAAATAAAAAGTCAAACTCTTGCGTTAGCGAACCAAGGCGTCCCTTTTGTTCGCGCTGAGCAGATACGATGACGATGATCTGTGGATCGCTCCCGGTAGGCCTCACGCATATGCGTCCAGCACGGTCGGAGCAGAATCGGGTGGTCCCTTCAAACCAGTTGACTGGAACAAAAAAGGACTAAGTTTCGTTTTGTCTCTCTTTTATAGACTCGGCTGTCCGGCGGGCTGGACTCTGTGTGGGTTCCAGCTCATGCGCGGAACTTGTGTTCCGGGGTTTGATGCTGCTTTGGTGACGTCATCACGTTGCTTCCGGTAACAGGGAATCATGGGACATGGAGTCTGCTGGCGCTGGAATATATTATCTGCTTTTTCAGAGCGCAGATGACCCAGTTTTTGGAGAAATTACTGCATAGTAATTTTCTCATGAGGGCAGAACCTCAACACAACCATGTAAGGGGAAATTGAACAGTGGTGTAAATGTTTGTAACCTAAAAGTATAATAGGTTAGACTGGCAAGCCAGACTAAATAAATATATTATTTAATCTGTTTAGAAGTTAACTTCTTGTTGGAAGGAAGGTTACATCAAAGAGATTTCCTTAACCAGGATCCAGCCAGGGGGTTGTCAGTGTTTCTCCTTTTAAAAGGACCAAACTAAGTAAATGCATTATGTAGTCAGGCATCGCTCCATTGATGGTTCTTGGTCGTGGGGCGGGTTCTACCGTTGTCTTTCAAACAATCTCCAAATGCTACTGGACAACGAACAACATGAAGTACTCACTGCAATGACTGTCGATAAATGAGGCAGTCCGCTGTTGAAGAAGGCAAAAATACATCCTTTTTCTAAATAAAGAACTTAAATACAGCTATCTGCTTCTGCTTCTAATAAAGCCCAAGTTTAAATATTCTAAAATTGATGTAAAAGCAATTTCAAACGAGATGTCGTCATCTGGTTCCACGCCGACGCATCATCCTGCCCACAAAGCCGATAGAGCGCTGTGATTGGCCCACAAGGCGGCCATCAGTTTGAAACCCTTATAGAGAGCTGTGATTGGTCAGCCAGAATGCTGCTAGGCACCGCAGAGGTTCCAATGGAGCGTTCCTAGACCAAACTTTGCAAAGCAAGAATTTATTCTAGTTCACTAGGCTACCAATAAGTAAAAATTTTACAGTGAAATAAGTACGAAACAGTCTGATGTCCCAGTCTTGTTGGAAGGAAGGTTACATCGAAAGAGATTTACTTCTAAGCCAGCTGGGGGGTTGTCAATGTTTCTGCTTTTAAAAAGGCCAAAGGAGAACATAATCTTTGTTAGGCAGCTCTGACTGAGACAGGAAGAGACTGAACAAGCTAGTTCTCAAAGGTAGCTTGGTTCTGAGCTGCTCACACTGGGGAAGATGACCACCATTTTAAAAAAACACTCCCACCCACTGCATTCCACCATGGAGACCATGGACAGCTCCTTCAGAGGCAGATTGAGACATCCCAGAAGCAACACAGAATGATACCGTAGGTCATTCATCCCCTCTGAATGTATAACTCCTCCGTTTAAGCTGTACTGGCATTATCCTGTAACACAATAATACCAATGCAATATTCAGTATGTGTTCAATACTCGTGCAGTACCGGATTTACATAGTATGTCCGTGTCTCTTGAAGTATGCTGCAGAGTGTTGGAACCCAAGTTTTTTTTTTACTCGTGGCTTTTAGTGATCAAAGGTCACAGTACTAGACTACTGCCTATGTGTATATACATGTACCTTTGTTATTATTATTTTTTATTTATTTAGTTTTTCAAATCAAAATCTTAAGTGTTGGTGCTGCCGTAACAACTAAATTTCTCCACTGTTGGATCAATAAACTCTGTTCTATTCTATTCTATTCTATTCTATTCTATTCTATTCTAGTCTAGTCTAGTCTAGTCTATTAACATCTAGTGAGCCTGGGAGGGTTCCAATTCTGCGACTGCAAGCACTGCTGCATTGGCATTTGTAATTCAACACCAGCCGGCAAAACACACCAGAGTTGTGGAAATAATATTAGTTAATAGAAATGACCCAGAAGTTATTATAATAAGCCATGGTATATATTTTTTTACTTTAATCTCAGGTGAAGAGGCTAACCTTTAGCTAACAAAGCTAATGGAAAATAAAAAATAATCAGCTCTAAATATATTTCAAACAATTTTTTCTATTACCAACAACTCAAAATTATATTGAAATGTATTTTGTTACATATCAATTCACTGTGGCTCGTCTTCATTCATCATCCCTTCCGGCGCCAATTTGTAAATGGCAACAACCACGAAACTCATGAACAAGAGTGAAGCGTCACTCGTTTGTTTTGAAAAATAGACTGCAGTATCCACATTTGTCGACAGAATGTCATTCTTACTTCATGCACCTTTAATGTTGCATGAATTCATATGCAGTGTTACAGATTTTTGAAAACGCCAATAATACAACAAGGTCTTGGCTTGACCTGGGCTAGCTGTTAGCTCATCAATCTTGAGGAATATGAAAGTTTTTTTCAAAAACAAAAACTGATAAGGAGGCTAACTAGCTAGTAGTTACAACCCAGTAATATTTAATAATTTTTACAGAGAAACCCCTTTCAGAAAGCTATTTTAATGGAGAATGTTGTATGCTCAACACATTCTCACACCCTAAGCGTGGAAAAATGATGTAGTGTGACCAAGCATTTGTTTCCGACGCGCTGTGCTGGAGGGTGTTTAATGTGTCTATAAACCTTTTTTTAAAAAATGCTGCCAATTTGCTGCAATGCCGTGGCAGCACCAGGAAGACGTGGGCCATTTATAACTGGTCAGAATGTGGTGGTAATGGGGTGCAATTGTGTCATTTTTACAAAAGATTATGCAATGGTGATACAAAGTGGGTATGGGAGCAGTCTCTGCACTTCTGCAGACTCACTTTTTGTTGTGATTTAAACCGCGCTCATTAAGTTGTTTTGACAAGCCACTCCTAAAGTTGGATGTCCCCCACAATCTCCGTAAAGTCTCAGGTGATCTGACCTCCAGCTCTAACAGATAGAAGCTCCTGGAGCTCTGCATCGCTCTTGTTTATCATCTCAGCTGATTCTGTTTACAAAAGTGAAACTTATCACCCGTATTTACTTTCATTTTTTATATGGTGGCCGGCCAAAGCTCCTAACTCCCCATGTAATCATGACACCTACCTCTGTTGCGCCAAGGCGTATTATGCATTCACAAGTCTGGCATTGCGGCAATATCCCTACCAAGCATAGCAGCACGAATGCCGCAAAATTCCCGCAACGTCATGCCGCCACGGCACGTTCACAAGACGTCCATGGTGGCAGTATTGCGCTGGTTACGGTCTGTCCTCAGCTATGTACCCATTAACATGATAGAATACCATTGTGATACTGTATTCTGATATACTAACAGAGGAGCACTTTCCAGGGGATTTTATTTAATTGCCTCCCATTCACTTTCTTTTAGCACACGTGCTCTTGGTAATTTATTTTACAGTGACTAAACGGTCAGGTGTTGTTTGGTAAAACATTGCAAATCCCAATCTAAACCATATTTGGTGTTTAAAAGTTGAACACAGACCTTGAATTCATGTTTTTAATCAAAAAGCTGAGAACATTTAAAAAAGATATTTCTTTCAGACAAATCAAGTCAATGCCATTAAAAGCAAAGCTTTTGCTATGTAAAATTCTTTAGAAAGTTTGCTTTTAATTAATCCCTTTCAACAAACATGTCAATGTCAAATTTCAGCCTCCTCAGCAATTCGTCAGCCCCACTGGGCAAAGGTTTGCTGAGCCTTGCTAAAGCAACAGTAGCTTAGCAGGTAAGCTAGAGTTACCATTTGTTTTAGGATCAGCTTAGGCAATATTCACAAGTCCCAGCAAACCTTATATGCAACACGTACAAGAACATTTTTTAGAAGAAAAATATACACTCTGACTGATAGTGGGCTCTAGCCTCACAACACTCAGTGTACTAACCTTATTTTTCCATCTACTAACCCAAACTTACTTCTTGGTGTAAAGTAACGGACTTTTTGTCACTCTTGGATACAGGATTGACCATTGGTCCGAAGAATTATAAGTTGTTTGCACAATGTCGTGTCTTCTCATTTTGAATGCTGCAAATCTTGGTGTGAGTCTCTGAGTAAATACATTTTAATGAGTTTTTTAACTTTATGAAACATTTTTTTCATTTGCACATTTTGATATAATTTCTTCACCTCTGTGTTGACAAAAAGCTTCATGAGAATCAGAGAATACAGATTGTGTATTCTTCTAGCACATGGATCTTTGTCTGAATCACTTTTAACCTCAGTGTCTGTATTTGCATGTTTCCTTTAAGCAGCAATCAAGATAATAACTGCTGTTCTTTTTATTTTTCCATTTCTCTTTAGAGACCTGCGCTGTAAACAATGGGGGCTGTGACAGGACATGTAAGGACACAGCCACCGGGGTGCGCTGTAGCTGCCCTGTAGGATTTACCCTGCAGCCTGATGGCAAAACCTGCAAAGGTCAGTGAAGATGTGATTGTTTGTTCAAACCTACTGAAAAGTCTAGAGGCCACGTGTATTGACAGTAGAGTCTAGATGCTATTGGCAGCTCCACCTGTGCCCCAGCCTTTGCCAACTAGCGACAGAACCTCCAGCGTGTGGCCCAGCAATGATCTAGTCCATGGAGAAGGTGCTATAGAGTTGGGCCCAACATCCCAATGAAGTCATTAATGCATTTTTGCTTTCCTCCAAACAAACATCTGAATGACCCGCTGGTTCACGTAAAGCCTCCCACTCATCTCCCAAATTCTAGACAAGGCACTGAATCATGGCTGTGAGCTCCATTCCTGTTTACAGGCTCTGTCAATGTTACTCCAATATGAAAATGTGGTATCAATATTTTTCAAGATTATACTTCAAACCGCTGAACAGTTGTTTACTAATTGCAGCTTTGAAGAAAGGAAAGATAAATTGAAACATGGCATTGAGTCACTTTTCACACACACACACACACACACACACACACACACACACACACACACACACACACACACACACACACACACACACACACACACACACACAAAGAATAAATGAAGACTTCATTGCCAAAAAAATAACTGTTTTCATTATTTTTCCCAAAATGCAAAATCTTATTGTTTAATCCTTTTTATTTTAGTCAATAAAAAGTCAGATGAAGTTTGGTGATTTTGATCAAACATGGCTTTTATCTGTTTTTGCAAAGGAACCTTTCAAATACCACTTTTGTGTCAAATGTCATTTCCTCCTCTTCAAAGTCTATACATCTGGCATACACCAGACCAGAGATATATGTCACGTTGTGGGTGTGGAGATGGTGGACCAAGTGTGGTGGAGCAGCTCAGGAGGCAAAGATGCCGGCTCGGATAAAGTAAAAATGAATTTAATAACAGGGCGGGAACGGCAGGAACAAACACAACGCTGACAACTAACACAATGATCTGACGAAGACTGGTGCAAGGAGGGAGGTATAAATACACAGGGAAAACTAGGAACACATGGGCAGGTTAACGAGGGGCAGGTGAGAACAATAAGGACCAATCAGGGCAGGAGAGAGACACAGTCAGGAAGGCAGGGGCGGATCGTGACAATATAATGTGTTTCCAGACTACTAAGTGTACCATTGCAGTGTGTTTGTACACAGGACATGACCCGCTGATAATGGGGGAGAAATGGGGCCTGGGCCCAAGGTGGTGGTGGTGGTGGTGTGGGGACTCATCTAATGTTATCTTGTCCTGGATCAAGGCAAGACCGTCAGCTGGCCTGGCAAGGCGACAATGTGTCTTCCACCCTCACCATCCTTACATTGACCTTTACTGTGGTCAATAGTAAAAGTAAACAGGCTCAGCTTGGAGTGAGAGATAGTGTTGTAGGGTATTCTCTAGCCAATCAAATCCCCCAGGTCAAAGACATCCTCTTGGAGACCGATTGTTGAAGTCGCCATAGCAACTAGGCGTGCTGGTCATGTGACAGGAACATTTCTGTTTGCTTATCCAGAACTGAAATCTTTGTGCAATATGAGAGTGCTCCTTTACATTTTTATAATACAGTATGTCAAGTGAGTGTGTGATTTTGTGTGTTTGCAAATTGAGTGTCAGATAGTCTGAGAATGTGACATGTAGGTGTGTGAAGCCTTGAAGTCGGAGTTGTCTCAGAGCCGGCAGGCAGACGACGCACCAGCAAACTTTGTGATGTTTAAACAGTGAGGCCCACTTTGGCCCCTGCTCTTTCCCCTTTTCCCAACCCTGAAGGAGCCATCGTTGTAAAGACAGCGCCATCCAGCTACAGATGCAGACAATACACTTGTCTACTGGAAGTTCCTCTAAACTCCAGCAAAAGCCTCCAGGTACAGATGCTGCAGTTGTGCTTTGGTGCACATAAAAACTTTTCTATTTAAACTCATGCTCTTATCAGAAAAAAAAGACCAGAGAAATCCTTAATTTGGTCCATGGGCACTGTCTAAAAACATATACATACAATTATGTATACATTTCAAATTTTTCTCAATTCCACAAATAATTGGTTTTGTGCTGCATGATTGTTTATATCATTATTTCTTTAAAAGAAAACCAAATTCTGGTCATCACATAAAATGTGCACCTAAAAATGTACCGAAGAAAAAGTCGCCACCCAAAAGAAAGTTCACACAGTCATATTTCGACTTTAGCTTTCATTACATCACACCTTTGCTGTGGCATTGTTTCCATACGCTTCTGCAATGTCACAAGACTTATTTCCATCTAGTGTTGCATTAACATTTCACCAAGATCTTGCACTGATGATGGTAGAGTCTGACCGCTGTACAAATCCTTCTCCAGCACACCCCATAGATTCTCTAATGGGGTGAAGATCTGGACTCTGTGGTGACCAATCCATGTGTGAAAATGATGTCTCATGCTCCCTGAACCGTTCTTTCACTATTTGAGCCTGATGAATCCTGGCATTGTCATCTTGGAATATGCCCGTGCCATCAGAGAAGATGGAATAACCTGGTCATTTAGTATACTCAGGTAGTTGGCTGACCTCATTCTTGGAGCACATCCTATTGCTGAACCTAGTCCTGACCAACTGCAGCAACCCCAGATCATAGCATTACCCCCACAGGCTTGTTCAGTAAGCACTAGGCATGATGGGTTCATCACTTCATTTGCCTCTCTTCTTACCCTGTTGCACTGTCTTTACTTAAACAGACAACAGCTTTTCCACGACTCCAAGACGTGTCTTTTGACGTGGTTATTTAAGAAATGAGAAGCAACTCATTTCACTTGTTGGGGTTAAAGTGTATTTTCCCTGATGATAGGAAGCAGTACATACCCAAATCATTGCAAGAAATCAGTATTTTTGTGTATATCTGGGTGAGTAAGACCTTACCAACGGATGGCCATTAGGGTCAGAAATCCCTGGGAACAGAACCTCCAGCAAAATGACAAGCATCAGACTCCCTTTCATAACGGGCAACAAGTGGAGAGGTAAATATGTAAAACGACAACGTTTATGAATGTTGAAAGTATTGTAACTGTTTGTTACAAAACAGTAAATGCATTTTAGGAAACGTGGCACTTAATATGACATTGCCCAGAGACTTAACCCCGCTATGTATTTTAGACCTGATTTTTATGGTTAGATGTTATGAAGCCACCAATATTTCTCAACAACTGGACATCATTTAATTCAATGTCAACAACAATTTGATGGATATTTCCAGAGATTAACGGTAAAAACTACACATTGTAACTTTAAATTAACTTGTTGACAGCTGAAAGATTATTGCCAATGCAGTAATTATCCATTAGGAGGCTCATACCTATTTGCTTAGTTAAATCCAGGTGGAAACTTGTTTTTGTGGGGCCGGGCAGTGTATTTATATATGCACACCTTGCCAACAGATTTGCCAACATATACACCATGCCAACGGAGTTAACTGATATGTAAGGATAACATTTTTTTATTGTAAAATAAAACTGTCCCTCGTGCTTCTTCTGAACATTTCTACTCTGTCTCTTTAGATAATTTGTGGTTCTAGATGAACCCAGCATTTACAGTAGTGTAGAAGTTGGTGGTTTTGGGGTGGGAGCAACAGATCCATTGAGTGGGAATGGTAAAAAAAAAAAAAAAAACAGTGCAGGGCAGCTCTGCCACGCCCAGATAATTTGGCTGTTGATCACCCCCCAGGCTTCATAAATCTTGAACTTGTTGGGAGCTCAGAGCTAGTCAGCTTACTGTCATCAGTCTGTCAACTAAAGAATAGTCAACAAGACCTACATTTCTCACAACACCCAACTCTAACCCAAACCAGTTCAGTTTACGAGGAAAGTCCTTTCAAACTGCAATACAAAATGCACCAAGTTCATTTTTTTACAAATCCAAATTCAAAGCCAAACCATTATTTTCTTAAAAATCACTTTTTAATGTTGCATCATATTTTATGCAAGCCTTCCTAGCATCCCTTAGAGGAGCCGTCCAGATTATTTCTTTTATCTGAGGCCACCATCTAGTGGCTGACAAGCGTATCACACCAAGTTGTTTCACTTCTGTATTTACGGCCAAAATCATCACCTCTCATTCATGAACGCGCTCTTCTAGTCAACAAAACATAGCCAAAACACATAGTTTTCACAGTTATTATGCTCATGTTATGTTGTCTTTTCATATATTTATATTTTAAAGACTTACTTGTCTATGAGTAAGGTCGCCAACTCTGTATCAACGGAGGTGTGTTCTTAAATGCTCGAGCACGCTCTGTGATTGATGTCTGTATGTAAGCAGTAGTTTAACTCTATTGGTTAATGCTGACCGGTGCTCAGTTCATATGTTCATTGAGTTCTAATGGATGGGGGCGGACTTAGCAAAAAAATAAGATGCATTATCTACATTGTATCATGATTCTTCTTCCAGCTCTTGGAGAGTACAGACACTTTTTTCCTCCTCTCCTCCCTATCTTATCCCAAGGCTCTTTGTCTGTCTTTGGGTGTACGGCGCTTCTGCATTTTTTCTGGAAACTGGAAATTATTAAAAATGGACCTGGTCAGTTGGTCGCTCAGCGCAATTGACAAAATTTTTTCAACGATGAGAACAGGAGAAGGGGCTCCCGGGTGCCCCTCTGGGACAGATCCAGTTGGGCATATCACGGGCTCCTGGAAACAGTGGAACTTGATCTGCTTATCTCAACTGTTTGTGGAGGATTCTGAAGACATCTGGATATTCGTGGTGTTGGTGTCAGGTTTCCTGCTTTTTGGCCTGGGAGGTTATCTGGCTTACCGGAAAATTAACAAGCTGTCGAGGAATATTGGCTCAATCCCGGAACTCAGAGATGGATTACACCGTACTGTGAATGTACAAACTCATATAATTGTCGAGATGAGTCGTAAGCTTGGAACTTTGGCTGAGATGCAGACTCTGGCACAGAAGGTGGATTCCATCTAGGAGCGAGTGGACGAATCAGCATGGATTGGGATAGATTAGTTTACGCCATCATTGGATTAAGGGGTTGAGGACCAACAGAACTTTAAGACAGAGAGGAAATTATCTCTGTCTGACCCCAAAACAATTTCTTATCTGAATCTGGTGCCCTTGAGCCTGTGAGGCTGAAGCGAATACTCCCCCCTCAGAAGAAATGTGGAATGCTGCCGTCGCCACGGCAACTCTGTCTCCCTATCCCAGCCTGGGTGGGACTGCGGCCGAAGGCCGTTGAATCGTTCCAGGAGTCACTGTGCTCTCTAAAGCCCAATGGCCTCCTCCCCCTGTCCAAACGGAGGTGACGAGCGCTGCTTATCGCGGCTGCATGCACTGATGTGTGGACAGTTCCCAAACCCACCACCCCACCTAGTGGACACTTATGTGTGTAATGTCTGAAGTCTGTTGCATTTCTGTCTGAGGTGTTTTTTTGCATAGCAAAGCTGCCCTCCCCATGGAGGGTAACTCTGAAGTGCCTTTTTTTCCCTCCACCTGAACAACTCGGGTTGCGAATGACCACAGTCACCAATTCTTGTCAGGTGTCTATGCCTATGTATGTATGTCTGATCTCAGAATTGTGTGTACTGAAACTCTAATTTCCCTCTGGGATTAATAAAATATCTTTGAATTGAATTTGAATTGAATACATGATAAGACAATCACTTTATGGATTTCTGAAAAATCATAAATAACTCCTGAAAGGGGAAAACTCCAGATAGTAACTTTATTATGATTATTCTGCATGACAAGTTGAGCAAACATGACATAACTTGGAATCATTCAAGGGTTTCTAAGGTGGCATGTTCAAGAGTTCATTAGCAAAAGCAGATGTCTCTTTGTTTTAATTTCCCCAATATCCATATTTCTATTATTTAATTCTTATTATTTCAGTCAAAATGAAGTTTCATGATTTTGTTCAAAAAAGGCTTTTTTGCCACAGGTGCGCAGGTGAGTGAAGCGGATGTGAGGATCCATATGCGGGGAAGAAGGCAAGAAGGCAGGCAGGCAGGCACGTTTAGAGGGTTTTTAATCACGAACACACAGGACATGAAAACAATGGACAGACAAGGTACACAGAACTGGGAGGGTTTAAATACACGAGGAGCTGGGATCCACAGTGATTGGGAGACGAGAGGCAGGTGGGAGCAATCAGGAGAGACACAGGACTGAATAGAGTGGGGAGACAGGACAGGTTATGACACTTTTATGTGTTTTTGTAAAAGAACCACTCAAACACAAATTTTCTTTCAAATGTAATTTTCTCAGATTCAAAGTCTGCAAAGTTTGTATGTTAAATAATCCAAAATATGGTCAAATGCTCTATGCTTTATATAGAAACATTTTCACATGTTACATCAAATTACCTATAATTGGGTTGTAAATCAGGTATTCCAAATATATTCATGAGAAAGAAACAACATCCATCTGTCCTTCCACCCGTCCTTCCAATGTTCAATCTGCACACATCCAATCTAAGTTACAGAAGAAATAGGTTCAGGAAGGAGACTATAGCCAACTCTCTGCCAAGCTCTTCTAGAGGGAATCCTTGACATTTACATGCCTGAGAGGATGAGAAATCCATTTGGACTGCTGTAGGGTCTCCTTCTAGTGGGCTATTTATCTACTCAGTTACCCCTGGATGATGAAGCTCCACATTTAATCTCAAAGTCTGAGAAAGGACATGAAAAGAAAGAAAGAAAGAAAGAAAGAAAGAAAGAAAGAAAGAAAGAAAGAAAGAAAGAAAGAAAGAAAGAAAGAAAGAAAGAAAAACGATCAAAATCCCAAGGTGCTTCACAAAAACAAAATGAACGTATGAAAAAGGTTTAAAAAAATGTTTAAAAATATGTTTGAAATGGTCAAATAAATTGTGATTTAAAAAATGCAAGGAAAGGAAGAAAGAAAATGAATAGTAGAGAGGGAAATCAGTGGATTCTGGGAAAGGCGGAATAAGAGCAGAAAAAGGAGAGGGTGGTGGCGAAGGTCACACCAGAGCCTAAACAGGTGTGTTTTCAGCTGCTTTTAAAGGAGATCACTGAGTCCACTGATCTCAGGCTCAGGGGGAGAGAGGTCCAGAGTCTGGGGACCACAGCAGCAAATGATCTGTCACCTTTGGTCTTTAGCCTGGTGCGCTGCACAACCAGTAGGCTTTGATCACTGGACCTCAGGGACCTGCTGGGGGTGTAGGGACTAAGAAGATCACCAATGTAAGATGGTGCGTGTCCATGTAAGGCCCTATAGACCAGAACCAGGATCTTGAAATGAACCCTGAAGTTGACTGGCAGCCAGTGAAGCTGGAGGAGAAGCGGGGTGATGTGGGTGTATTTGGAGGACTTGGTCAGAAGCCGAGCATAGACATTCTGGACCACCTGTAGACGGTTCAGGGAGGTTCTGCTCAGACACGTGAAAAGAGAGTTATAGTAGTCTAAGCATGAGGAGATGAAGGTGAGGATAACTGTCTCAATTCAGAGCAGGACAGAATGGGACTCAGCTTAGCAATGTTCCTGAGATGGAAGAAGGAAGAGCAAACAAGAGAACTGACATGAGAATCCAGGGTGAGAGCTGGGTCAAAGGTCACGCCAAGATTCCTGACAGAAGGTTTGGTGTGAGAAGCAAGCTGACCAAGAGAGTCTCTGACTTTGGGAACCAGCTTGTCTGGGGCACAGATGAGGATCTCAGTCTTATCTTCATTCAGCTGTAGAAAGCTCCCAGCCATCCAGGTTTTAATAGAGTCTAGGCAGGTGTGCAACAGCTGCAGTTTAGACATCTCATGCGGCTTAAATGAGATGTACAGTTGGATGTCACCTGCATAAAGATGGTAGGAGATTCCTTTAAAGGAGCTCAGGATGTGCTGAAGATGGAGCAGAAAGAGGAACAAGAGTAGAGGCTCCAGCACAGAAACTTGTCGGACACCGCACCCCACCAATGCTGTAGATCATTGGTCTCCAACCTTTTTGGGCTTGTGAGCTACTTTTACACAATGAAAGTACAGAAGAGCTACTGCCATATGATTAATTCACATTGATATTTTTCATGTGTGAATATGCTTACTATGTTAAAAAATAGTATACTTGCTATATTAACATGCACTGTATTCACAAGCTGATTTCTCTGTATTTCAATACACCAATATTATTAAAAAGTACAAGGAAAATAGTGACATTCTGAAAATCAACAAACGAACAACAAAATCAACAACGAAACATTTTGTTTATTAACTAATCAGATATTTTCAGATAATGAATAACAATCTAATTTGTGTGAATGATTAGAAATTGATTTAGAATGGATTAGTAACATAACTTTTTGAGAACACAAGAGGAGCTAACCTGTTCCTTTTCAGTCCCTGACCCTGTACCCTGCACTAAGCAGCAGTGTCAGGTTTTTATAGTGTTCAGCTATTTTCTCATTAATGAACAAAAACTTCCAAAAACTATAGAATGTAATTTAAAGAACATTTAATGTTTAGCCTCTTTCTCTGCCTCTGGATATGCAGGTATGATGACCTCCATTGCCTAGGATCAAGGTTTGTAAGGTCCTAGGCAGAAAGAGAGCTAGAGGCATTGCAGGGATCAAAAAGGATACTCAGTTTTTTATTTATTTGAGGAAGTTGGCAGCCAGCCAGCCCATTCACTTAGCCAAGCAGTTGGAAAATTAAGAGCCTGCCTTTTGGTTATTCAATGCCACATAGATCTGGTAATCATCAGCATATATGTGATAATTGAGACCATGATGTTCCATGATTTTGCCCAGTGGAAAGAGATATATGAAGAACAGGAGAGTCCTAAGGACGGAGCCTTGCGGCACACCTCATGGCAGCAAGACGCAGGGAGTGGCACAGTCTCCAATCGTAACAGTGATGGATCAGTTTGCTATGTAGGATCGGAACCAATCTAAGGCAGTACCCGCCAGCTCCACCTAAGACTCCAGTCGGTGCAGAAGAAAATGATGGTTGACTGTATCACAGGCTAAAGAAAGATGCAAAAAGAACAACAGAACCTGACACCCAGAATAAGATGCCATTAATATGTCCTTTAACACCCTAATAAGGGCAGATTCAGTTCTATGGTGTTGCCTGAATGCTGACTGAAACACATCCAATAGTGAATTGCTATCAAGGTGTGCAGAGGTTTGAGCGTGAACAATCTTTTCCCAATTTTTCTAAAGGAAAGAGACTTTTGAGATGGGGTGGAAATACTTTTAACTGGAGTAATCCAGGCCAGGTTTTTTTTAATATTGGCTGTTCAACAGTTTTTTTTCTCTGTTGGTAACACTGTTAGACTAGTGTTAATAATGTTCATAAGGGCTGTCCCCAAAGCAGTCACCAAGTCACGCATCATTTTAGGAGTGAACACAGATTAATATGACTGTCCATCTTAAGATTGCTGTCCATTTTAAAACCCAAGTTTGTTACTGTTGGCTTCCAATGCAGTGCCAGAGGGCCAAAGTCCACAGTAGTAGACCCACTGGTGGTACCGGTACCAAAGACAATTATCTTATTTGTTCCATTAATACTTTAGAAAGTAAAGATCAGTCCAGTAAGGTATACATCCAAACAAACAGCCAGAAATGTTATGTTGTAGCCATCAGGGGCATTTACATGTGAATCCTCTGCCTAGCAATTGCAGACAATTCTCTGCCTCCTGAAAATGGACCTTAAAAACAGAAAATATAGACAAAAAAAAAAAAAAAAATCAGAGGACCAATTATTGAGCTCTGTGGAATCCCGCATGACCATGGAACAGTCTGTGTCTGTAGTTCTCTATACAAACCAAACACCAGCTTGATGGCTTCCATTACCATTTGTGTCAACTACAACAGCCATTAATCTGAAAACCATAATTCCTTCAGTGAAAGAGAATAAAAAAGGTAAAAATCACTTTCATACCGTTACCAATCTATAAAATGTGTGATTCTGACAAATGTCTGAATCACAAATTTTCTTTTGTATTTTTGGATGTTTTTCAACAATATTTTTAAGAGAGAATGAACTAACTATCCTGCACAGGTAAAAGTAGCATATATCTAGGGAATGTGGAGCTTTAGTGGCACTTACAGTATATATACTTTAACAATCTTGGTGTTACTTATGTTTAGCTGTACAAAGGAAAAGCTATCATTTCCAACATTTAGCCTTGTATGAAACGTTGTTAGTGGCGGGATGAGTGCTACCTTGTGGGGTGGTCCAAACTAATGTGGCACTGAATTAGTTTCTAGTGACAGGCAGTTCTCTTCTCACTTATCTTGTTACCCAGGCACTTCAGCCTCACTTGAGTGCCAATGGGATGTGCCCTGTCATGCCTGTCTATCATAATTGTTTCAATATAAACTATGCAGGGCATGTTTAAAACCCACCAGTGTGATAAATGCCTTTTGATCTGTGTTGACAGACAAGGCAGTTCAGCCTCTCATGATGACAGACACGCAAACCCAAGGAGGCGTTTCATTATGGGCTCTTATGCCGACAACTGGGTGAAAGACAGGCTAAAGAGACGATTTTCCTAACAGTTTCCAGATGTTTGATTAGGAGGTTCACATCAGAGGTTAGAGCTTACTGCAGGACATGCGTGTGCTGCCGAAGCTGCAGGTTCATTAAAAACTCATTACCTTGCATGCTAGTTTACGTCTTGTGTTCATACGAGATCGTGGAAGGTTGGATGTGTGTGCATGGGCTTTCGTGGACGGTGTAGGGTTAGTGTACCGCATAAAAAAATATACAGTGTTTATCTGCACTATTGACATGTCCTCACCGGCCTGCATTCCTCATCTACCTGAATAAGGCTGAAGAAACTATCTCTCTCTTTCTTGCTCTCTCCACACACACAGACACACGTGCACACACACGCGCGCGCGCACACACACACACACACACACACACACACACACACACACACATATATTGCTAAAAACTGCATTGTTCTCTGTTGCCTTTCCCACACATGAGTGCTGAGTAGCTATACTTTGACTGTTTATAACATTTTTATCTTTTATATTTTATCATTAGTTTCACACTGTAAAGCACACTGAATGACCTTTGTGTATGATAATGCAAGCTATAAATAAATTAGCCTTGCCCTGCCTTTCATTGAATGTCCACCTGCTTGCTGAAGTCCTAAATGAGCTTAAATGAGCAAAAGGTAAAAAAAAAAAATATGAAGAAAAAAATATAAAGAAGGAAAAAACAGAAAGACAGTAGACTGAAGGCAGAAATCAGTCCATGAACATGTGTTTGAAAGATGATTTTAGTTTAAAGTTAACAGGGGAAAAAACTGTGACACAACTTTTCTCAGAAAAGGCATTAAAATGTCCACTTCCATCCGGCAACAAGATGGCACCTGTGCTTGGCCTTGCCGCACCAGCCACTCTTTTGAACTTGTCACTGCTAACTTTCCCCATTTCTATTTTACGTTCATCTGCAAACTTGAAAGGAAATGGGGTAAACAAGTGGGGATCTAGGTAAGAATAACACTTCACTTAAAGTGTGGTTTCTTTTTTTAACGTCCCACTCTAATAATCTTTTTGTAGCTGTTTTAAATAGCTCTCAGTGGCCTTTAAACTATGGTTGTGCTGTTCTTAGCCAAAATTACAAAACCTGTGCCATTTTCTAGTACTTAGTTTCTACATAGTGTCAGTAGCTCATTAATCATTCGCCTCTGGGTTGTGGGCGGGGCCGAGGACAGGGACACTAGTAAGACCCCTGACTTACATGAGCTCCTGCTTCACTCCACCATTCTGATTCTCTCCTTCGCCCTCTCTGACCAGCTTGTGTGCGAGCTCGAGCTCGGTCCAACTTTCTAAACTAATTTGAAGAAATCTGTCAGGTTTGTGTCAGAACTGCCGTAAACCTGCCCATGTAAAAGGCATTACACTACATTATATCATACATCGCATTACCACAGCTGAAATAAGGTAAGGTTAATAAGCAGCAGCTACAGCATGAAGCACTGGCATTACTGCCCCGTAGATAAATGATTCCAGCAAACATTCAGACGTTTGATGACCATTGAAACAACATCAGTCTGAGACTTCGTGGTTGGAAAATGGTTCCAAAATGAAAGTTGAACTGACGTTTTTCTGGCCGTGATTTCCACGTCTTTCAGCACGTCTCATTTGGACATTTATTAATTAACATGTGGGCGTCTTATTACTGTATTATGGTATTAATGTAATACTGTAAAAAAACAAACAACTGAACCAAAGTGTCATATGTGCTAGCTGCATCTTAGTCAGGTGTCTTACTAGCTGAGCTATCCATTTGACATTTGAATGTTGATAATACTCCTCAGAACTGAGGGAGCAGAGCAAAGTGGAGTTTGTGCTCCACCAAGTGGGTTTGTGACATCACAAGTCAGTAGGCTGCATTTTTTAATCTGCTGCTGATTCACACCGATATGAATGCAGAAATACCACTTGGAGCTTACATTTAGATGTGTCCTGTAGCATTAGAAAAATGCCTAAAGAAAAGGTAAAAAACTGAAAAACCACAATTTTCATTGGAGTGGGTCTTTAAACATCGGTGAGTTCACCAAATTGGTCTGTTCACCCTCATTCTTCAGTGGTTTTTCTTTCTATCCCCTTCATGAGTGGATTTTACAGACATGGTGGATCAACCCTGTTTACTTAGACTACTGCAACCTCTACTTTCTCACTAGCTTATTTTTGATCCAGTGTTTCTGTAAATTCAGGATTTTTTGCGGCTCCTATGTTTACTTTTTTCCTTTTTATTCTCATTCTTGTTTTTCTTTTCTTGATTTTCATTTATTTTCTCTCATTTTTATTATAATCTTTTAAAATAGTTGTTTAAAGTTTGTATTGTTTCTTGTGAAGCGCCTATATAGAAAATAATTTCTTCTTCTTCTCAACCATAAGAGTTATCAGTCAGTCTAACCGAGTCCTAACGGTTTCTCTCTGTGTTACCTTAAATGACTGTGGCTTGGCCAGCAGTCAGTTCTTCAGCCAACCCAAGATTCAGATCACTGGCTGTTTTATTGTTGCGTAAAACCAAAAGTTTCCCCCTAGGCCACATGCACCCATGGAGTGTTTGTTGTTGTGCCGGGGTCATTTAATACCTGAGTAAATAAGCTCTCTCTCAGCCTGATGTCAGTCTTCTCCACTAGCAGCACACTGGAAAGAAAATCAATGTTTTCCAAGAGAAAAAAGATCCCTGTCTTTTATTCATAATTATTTGTGAAGTTTCAAGTTTCTACAAACCATTTTTTATATCATCTCTCTGTAAATATTTGGTAAAACTGAACGTGGCTTAGCTGTGTGCATATTGTACTCCACATTCGCTGCAATCTGTAACCATGTTTAATAGTAAAAATATTGGGTTTTATCTATAAAGGGCTTTCAAGACACTCAAGAAGACAAGGGCAAAGTAACAACACAAAGGACATTATTGAAGTACACTGAACAGAAATATAAACACAACACAAAGCTGACCCATTACACTCAAATATTGTTCACAAATCCGCAAGTATCCTGGCCAAGCAAGAACTGGGATGTTTTCCAGGAATTGTGCGCATATCCTTGCAAATTGGGGCCATACATTCTCATGCTGCAACACGAAGTGATGATTGTAGATGAATGGCACAACAATGGGCCTCAGGATCTCATCACAGTATCTCGGTGCATTCAAGCTGCCATCAATAAAATGCAGCTGTGTTCCTTGTCCATAACATACGCCTGCCTATACCATAACCCTACTGCCACCATGAGCCCCTCAATCCACAGTGTTGACATCATCAAACCACTCAACCACCTGACACCACACACGCTATCTGTCATTTGCCCTGAAAAGTAAAAACCACAATTCATCCATGAACAGAGAGCCTCTCCACAGTACCAGATGCCATCAAATGTGAGCATTTAACACACTTGTCAGTTACGACGACATACTGCAGTCAGGTCCATACCCCATTGAGGACAACAGGTTTGTAGTTGAGCTTCCCTGAGACAATTTCTAACAGTTTATGCAGACAGTCCTTGTAATGCAAACCAATTGTCGCTGCATCTCTCCGGGTGGGAGGTTTGAGATGATGATGTTGAATGTGGAGGTCCTGAGCTGGTGTGCTTGCACGTAGTCTGTGGTTGTGAGGCTGTTTGGATGTACTGCCAAATTCTCTGAAAGTCATTTGGAGATGGCTTATGGTGGAGAAATGAACATTCAAACCGTGGGCACAGCTCTGGTAGACATTCCTTCAGTCAGCATGTCAACTGCATGCTCTCTCAACAGTTGCAACATCTGGTGCATTGCTTGGTGTGATCAAACTGCACATTTCAGAGTGGCCTTTTATTGTGGCCAGTCTAAGACACATCTGAGCAAGATCCATGCTGTCTAAGTCAGTGCCTTGATAAGCCACACCTGTGAGGCGGGGTAACCCCTCTCCTCCTGATGTTCTTATGTGCTGGTTGAGTCATGTATTGTCTTGGCAAACAAGGAAAATGGAGGTCATGTAGTGACTCAGTTTAGAATGCATCAACAACAAGAAATTTGGTTTTGGTCGTTGTCATTGTTGACAATGAATATTAGCTATAGGGTGTTTATGTAAACACATTATTTATGCCTTTTTGTCCAATTTCAACACCGTGCTGGACACAAAGTCCGAATTCAAGCTGCTTTTTTGAATCATTAAAGTGATACTAGGTAGTTTTACTTGCTTTTAGCACCCGTTAGTGTCCATTATTAATTATCTGTGGTTAAACCGAAAATGAAACTTCTTGCTGTGAGTATGTCTTTTTAACAGATGAAATATCTCCTCAGCCTTTATTCGTTTCTAGAGAAGCGATTCATCACTAAACAAAACAAATCAGTTGTGTTTACTATCTATAAATCAATTCAATTCAAGTTTCTTTATATAGCGCCAAATCACAACAAGAGTCGTCTCAAGGCACTATAACATGCAGGAAACATGCTGGAAGCAGACAGCAGCTCTACTTCACCCCACAGCTCTCTCCACCTGACCGGACTGGACGGACACTCTGAAGTTGCAAGTTTGGTATTCTGGCCACAGGAGGCAGAGGGGTCTGAGTAACATTTCATTAATTAAATGTAAATGATCGTTTTAGCACATACTGTACTGACTCCAGAAAATGATTTAAAAATAGGAAAAAGGTGCAGTGTCCCTTAAAGGAGTAGGTTGTGAATCTATTTCACCCTGGAAATAGAACAGTTGATATCAATCAGTAAATAACCACCAATCTTTTTCCCCCTTTCTTTCAAACAAGTAAAAAAAAAAACAATGATCTTCCCACCACCCCTCAAGCAATTTGTGCCCCCCGTCCCCACCTTTGAAAGCAATTTATAACATATTTTATAAGAAGCCCAAAGGTACCCACAGCTATAAATGTGGTCAATACCATTTAACTGTTCCTATTTCATTTTTTCTTGTACATTATTATTATTATTGTAAAAATTTTTATCACAATGACCACACTGTATTGTCCTGTCTGTGTATTGGTTGTCTGTTGTCTATTTGTTGTGTACTGTCCCTCCAGTCCCCCATCCTCTCTTTCCCTGTTTGTGTAGTATATCTCTTTTCTACCCACCTGTCCACTAAAGCAAATGCGGTCTAACGTGCCACTAACATAACAAAGGCTACTGCTGAACAGGAGTACAATCCCACATCTCTCCTACTGTAGAGTAAAACCGCTCTGGTGCGTTATGGCACCCAGATCAACCATTCTATCTGCTTCAACTGCCAGGACGGGACATATTAAAAAACAAGAAATTGTTTTATTGCTAATTAAACAATTACCCTCAAATGTTGCTTAAAGCAGCAAGTTTTAGGAATTTAGCATAATTTTTTAGAAATCTGTAAACAGGATGATGTGATTTAATGTGGACAATACATCTTGTTTTTGCTAAGCCCACCCTCGTCCGGTAGAGCCCCATACAATTTGAACTGTGCGTATACACACACACACACACACACACACAAACACACACACACACACACACACACACACACACACACACACACATATATATTTATATATATTTATATGTATATATATATACATATATAACATATATATATATTATAATTTTTAAAATGTATATATATAAAGTCAAGTCAACCTTTATTTATATAGCACATTTTAACGGCAACATCATTACCCAAAAGGGCTGCACAACAGTAATAGTATTAAAAATCTATTAAAAAACTTAAAATCCAACAAAGCATTATGAAATATTAGAGCCACAAGCAACTAAAGCTAAATATGTAGTACAAGTTCAAATAATCATGAAACAACAATGAAGAATCGCTAATCAAATTAAAATAAATAAGAGATGTAAGAGAAACCTGCAGCCATCTAATTGTTTCTAAAATGCCAGAGAATACGAATGTGTTTTCAGATGCATTTTGAAAGAGGCCAGCATATCAGCTGTCTTTACATCCAGGGGCAAGCTGTAGGAGCCGCCACAGAGGAGGCTCTAGCACCCTTTTGAGTCGTGATCTGCGTGTAGCTAGCAGATGAAGATCAGCTGACCTTAGTGCCCTGGACGGGACATACGGCTGAACAAGGTCTCTCAAGTACGATGGAGCCTGCCCGTGCAGACATTTGAAAAACCAGCAACAAAATCTTAAAAATCTATCCTGAACTTAACAGGAAGCTAGTGGAGGTCAGCCAGTACAGGGGTGATATGGTCATATTTTCTTGTCCTTGTCAGACCATGAGCTGCTGCATTCTGGACATTCTGTAAGCGACCTAAAGTGGCCTGTGGTTAGCCAATGTACACAATAGTCCAGCTGAGAGGAGATCATTACATGAATAAAAGTCTCATAAAGGTCAAGAGGAACATAGGCTTTAATCCAGAGTAACCTCAGCTGAAAGAAATTAGTCCTCATCACTGCACTGACTTGATCTGAAAAAGTGAGACCTGAGTCAGAAACAACCCCCACATCCCTACCTGTGGAATGACAAAAGGAGGACAGATCTCCATGGCTGCTTTTATTGAAAGATCTACTATACTGCTTAGACACTACTGAGTAGGTGACCCAAAGACAAGTGTCTGTTTTTCTCATTCAGTTTGAGGACATTTGAGTCATACCATGCCTGCACATCTTTAAGGCAGTCTTAACAAGTCCTGAGAAAGAGTCACATTTAACTGGAATGGATACACAAATCTGTAGGTCATCTGCATATGTGTGAAACAGGATCCCATATATTTACATACATATGTATGTGCTCAATATTGGCTTTATTACCAATATCCGATATTGTCTAATTCTTAGCTTATATATATGTGTGTATATATATATACATATATATATATATATATATATATATATATATATATAGATATATATATAGATATATATATATAATATAAACGCAACACCTTTGTTTCTGCTCCAATTTTTCATGAGATTTGACTGAAAGATCTAAAATTCATTCCAGATACACAATATTACCATTTCTCTCAAACATTGTTCACAAATCAGTCTAAATGTGTGATAGTGAGCACCTGTGCTTTGCTGAGATAATCCATCCCACCTCACAGGTGTGCCACATCAAGATGCTGATCTGACATCATGAGTAGTGCACAGGTGTACCTTATACTGCCCACAATAAAAGACCACCCTGGAATGTGCAGTTTTTTTTCTTTTTCTTTTTTTATTTTATTTTTTTTTTTCTTTATTGGGGGTCTGGGGACTCAGAACCGTTCAGTGTCTGGTGTGACCACCATTTGCCTCATACGGTGCAACACATCTTTTTTGCATAGAGTTTATCAGATTGTCAATTGTGGCCTGTGGAATGTTGGTCCACTCCTCTTCAATGGCTGTGTGAAGTTGTTGGATATTAGTGGGAACTGGTACACGCTGTCATATACGCCGGTCAAGCACATCCCAAACATGCTCAACGGGTGACATGTCCGGTGAGTATGCTGGCCATGCAAGAACTGGGACATTTTCAGCTTCCAAGAATTGTGTACAGATCCTTGCAACATGGGGCCGTGCATTATCTTGCTGAAACATGAGGTGATGTTCATGGATGTACGGCACAACAATGGGCCTCAGGATCTCATCACGGTATCTCTGTGCATTTAAAATGCCATCCATAAAATGCACCTGTGTTCTTCGTTCATAACAGATGCCTGCCCATTCCATAACCCCACCACCACCACGGGCCACTAGATCCACAACATTGAAATCAGCAAAGCGCTCACCCACACGATGCCACACACGCTGTCTGCCATCTGCCCTGAACAATGTAAACCGAGATTCATCCGTGAAGAGAACACCTCTCCAATGTGCCAGATGCCATCGAATGTGAGCATTTGCCCACTTAAGTCTGTTACGGCGACGAGCTGGAGTCAGGTCAAGACCCCGATGAGGATGACGAGCATGCAGTTGAGCTTCCCTGAGACGGTTTCTGACAGTTTGTGCAGACATTGTTTGGTTATGCAAACCAATTGTTTCAGCAGCTGTCTGAGTGGCTGGTCTCAGATGATCTTGGAGGTGAACCTGCTGGATGTGGAGGTCCTGAGCTGGTGTGGTTACACGTCGTCTGCGGTTGTGAGGCCGGTTGGATGTACTGCCATATTCTCTGAAACGCCTTTGGAGACAGCTTATGGTGGAGAAATGAACATTCAATGCACGAGCAACAGATCTGGTTGACATTTCTTCTGTCAGCATGCCAATTGCACGTTCCCTCAATGCTTGTGGCATCTGTGGAATTTTGCTGTGAGACAAAACTGCACATTCCAGGGTGGCCTTTTATTGTGGGCATTATAAGGTACACCTGTGCACTACTCATGATGTTGGATCAGCATCTTGATGTGGCACACCTGTGAGGTGGGATGGATTATCTCAGCAAAGCAGAAGTGCTCACTATCACACATTTAGACTGATTTGTGAACAATGTCTGAGAGAAATGGTAATATTGTGTATCTGCAATGAATTTTAGATCTTTAAGTCCATCTCATGAAAAATCGGAGCAGAAACAAAGGTGTTGCGTTTATATTTTTGTTGAGTGTATATATGGATTGTTTTGTTTTTGATACAGATGTATGCGGGATGCCCCTAATAAAAACATTTGAAGACATAAATCATTTAGGTTGCTAACATCACATATCTAATATCATGAATGCTTAAGCTTTAAACATTATCTGTACAAAATTGCAACTACTTCAGTTCAAGTCAGTATTAGAAAAATATGTCATGTTTAACTTTTCTCCAATAGCAGCTGAATGACATTCTCCCTGAGATAATCCTGACAAACGCTCTGTGACTCCTTAAGGCCAAAGATAATTATTACGTTGTTATTGATTAATACGTTAATAAATAGTACAAGTGAATGAATGGGTTTATGTTTTGAGAATGGATCAAAGTGAGACATCGCTGTTACAAACAATCTTTGTTATATTGTCTCAGAATTTTCATTGATGTAGTTTCCGTTTTTCTCTGCTCCCTGTACGCAGAAACAAGAGAATGTCGATAATGAACACGCCACTTTTGCTTCATTTGTTCGTGCCTTGGAGAACATTTAGCTTTGTAAAAATGGATGTGTTTAGGGAATGTTTGGGCATGTGGTGAAGTTACTTAGTTGATCAAATTAGTGCCGCGTGATCATACACATGCTAAGTGAGGCTAATTGCTAAGCACAATGCTAAGATGTGTGTATTAATCACCAGTAATGTATTTTTCCTGTTTCTGTATATTGTAGTTACAGTGATACGGTCGAAGGTTACAATAATAGCTTACTGCCTATGTGTATTTACATGTACTTTTGTTATTATTTATCTTAAAACCATTGTCCAAGTGTTGGTGCTGCTGCTGTAATAAGTGAGCCACTCCTGCCTGTCTGGTACTCTTCCCTCTTGTCCATGATGGTTCATCTGAATGGCTTTTTGCCTTTAATTGACCTGTGTTTGTATAATGCTTTCTAGGGTTCCCCAAGGCACTTCACAACACAATCAGTCATTCACACACACACACACACACACACACACACAAGCACAGACGTAAGCAAGGAGCACTGGTGCCACCAGTCCCTCCGCCCTCCATCTATAGGAAAGGTGGGTGAGATGTCTTGCCCAAAGACACAACAGCAGCATTATCTGCTGGGAGCCAGGATCAGTCCTACAACCCTCCAATTACTGAACAATCTGCTGTACTTCATGAGCTGCTGCTGCTCACTTTAGGTTGGATTACTTTGTCAAAGGTGACCCTACCAGGGACACATTTTCCTAGAGGACATAGCTCCTATAAAGAAGGCACTGGAACTCCACCACTGTAAAGTGGAGGTCTGCTGATGGGCTGTAGGACCTGTAGAAATGTTCTTTTCATCAGCTTGTTGCTGGGTGAGCTGGTTAAAGCCCCAACAATATCATTTAGGGATGAAAGAGGTTGTCCCAATCAGATATGGACCGGAAAAGAGGGTCTGGTTTCTTGCTGAAGTGCTCTCTGAAACTTCTTGAGGAGGGTAAAAGAAGGATGCTGTCCATGTTGAAGTCTATCTGGGAAAACCACTCTAATCTTGTTCTGAAATGAGCAATAGATAAACACAGACATTAACTCCCACACCTAAAGGTCAGTGGTTTCATTTGTTCACTTCTCTAACTTGTCCTTTTTTTCTCTTTATCATTTCAAGGTGTACTCAAGCATAATGTATTTACTCCAGCTCAAAGAATATTTAAGGGTAATTATATACCTTGTTATAAGGTACAGATACCCCCAGAGTGGCCATTAAATGTGGGTAGGATGAGGTTCTGCCAGCATTTGCTGCCGACAAGATAATTAAGAGGCTGTGCCTGGCTGTGTTGGGTAGACCCAGAGTTGAAAACATTGTTTTACATGGACAGTGGAGCAGAGGCAATGTGGGTGCAGGATGTGGATAAACAGGGTGTGTGAGAAATAAAGATAAGTAAACAATTGCATTGCAGATAGCATCAAATGAGTCAAGCTAAAACCTAAAATTGTCAAGTTCCTTGAGTTTGTTTGCATTTCATTATTCCCCTTTGTTCCCCAGTTTTATTCCTTAAGGGCCCACCCTAGCCAGGAGGTTGCAGGTTCAAGTCCCATCTTACAGAGTCACTGTGTCCTTGGGCAAGACACTTAACCCACCTTCTCTCCTTGTGTTCTCCTAGTTTCACGTCCTTCACCCCGTTTTCGTTTATTTTATTTCATCTCCCAGCTTTTTAGTTATTCTTTGATGTCTCTGTTGTCAGCTTCTGCTTCCCTTGTGTCTGTTTTTCGTATGATTTGGTTTTTCTGCCAGCTCCTTCCAGGGTCTATGTTATGCCTCATTTACCATGAGTACAGAACAGTTGCAGAACCAACTCTGTACGGCTTCTGCGGAAAACAAAAACAATTGAGTCCAATCAGAACAATCACACTGGCAGTGCTGATCTGGATGTGGAGCTCCAAAAGGTTTCTACGTGGAGTCTATATTTTCCGAACGCCGCCTGCAGATTGTCATGAAGTTAAGAAATTACAAGAGCCAGACAGGAAGTGAGATGTGTGCTGGCGAGGCACATCTGCCATATTCCAACATGAAACTTTTGTTGCATGTTTTTCCAGCTTTTATTTATTATGTATGACAGAGATATCCGTTCATGTTGTCTTTACAAGTATCTCTTTTAACGTCTTATGTTAAATTTTAATCACCTGGTGCTCTCGCAGGAGCAGATTTCCCAAGACACCCTGCACACGAACCGTGGCCGTGTGGATGACTGTCCTTCTGGAAGTCATACGGAAACCAGACTGCATCTGTTCTGTACTCAGTGTAAATGAGGCGTCAGCCTCCCTCTGGTCTCCCTGTTAATCTCACACACACACACACACACACACACACACACACACACACACACGCACGCATGCACGCACATAAGATTAACACACACACACACACACACACACACACACACACACACACACACACACACACACACACACACACACACACACACACACACACACACACACACACACACACACACACATGTACACACGTACACACACACACACGCACACACACACACACGTATGCCCACAAAGACCACACACACACACACACACACACACACACACACACACACACACACACACACACACACACACACACACACACACACACACACACACACACACACACACACACACACACACACGGGGGCAGACAGACAGAGAAACAGCAGAAGCTGGAGAATTTTCTCTTNTGTCAGTACCTACGGTCTGGCACAGCACGTTGCCCCCCCCACCCCCCGAGCGCAGGAGCTTGTCACCTGCTGATAGCAGGCTGCTGTCTTTTCCGAGGGCTGCATCTTGCCGGTCATTATCACGTGACAGCGACTAGTCGACGACAGGCATAAAAAGTCACTATAGTGAAGTTGACTAGTTCATACACCCCTTACTGCTGCTCTCCAGAGTGTTCTGCAGCATAATCAGCACGTTCTCTTTGAACTTGATAGTGTAATGACCTGGCTGGGGTTGTAAGCCAGGTGCATTCTGGGTATTGTGTTATATGTGTTTCCTATCGTTCTGCTAGTTCCTATGTGCTGATTTGCGTGTTGTGTGAGTGTTATGTAAGCCACAGGGAAGGTGATGTGTGTTCTATGGAGCGGGTTGAATTAGCATGGTTAACTGACACCGTGACTCTGTGTGGTAGGAGTGTGATAGAGGATCGTGTCTGTAGCGTTACAAAGCGTTGAAGAAAAAGCCTAATAAAGGTCTGTGTGAACCCCTACTGCCTCCTGCTGGTTGATTTGGGAACTATAACCCTGCCGCTGGGACGCTCATACTTGCTTGTTACCACATTCCACCCGGCCACAATAAGAGACCGGCCATTATTTACCTCCGCTGACTCCGACACCGGCCAAAATTGGAGACCCGGCCTTTAATTGAATACCGGCCTGTATTAGAGGCACACACACACACGGGGGCAGACAGACAGAGAAACAGCAGAAGCTGGAGAATTTTCTCTTCACCTCCTTCACCAGAAAAAAGGGAGGTAACATTTATTTGAAGGAGGTGAGCGGCTCTGAGCTGTATCGTTTCGTATCGGCTGACGATTGGCCAACCCATCTGGAGGTGTGGCCAAGAGTCGGCTGCAGTGCAGTCACAATGTATACCCACATCACTTGGTACCTCTTAGCCTTTAGGGAGAGGGAAAGCTCTGCTAGAAAAATTTCAGTCTGGTGCCAGACCAGAGAGATTGTTCAACTCATTGTGCTGGATGGCTGTTGAACTTCTGTAATATCTTTCAAAATGATTTGAAGGCATTAATGGAAAAGTCAGTTCTGGTGATGTCTGACATAAAGACATCACTTGTCATTATGCATTGTTAACCATTCCTGTTTCAGTCACCTGACCATGGTCGGAAGACACAGGGGAGAATACCTCCAGGGCCGAAATTGTCCTCTTCGGGGTTAACCCCCCTTTCTGTTCCACAAGTTGCTGAATTAGTGGTGACAGACTGCAGGAGACACAAGGAGTTTGCTGAAGCCTTAATGCTTATTTTTGAACATTAAACCAACTTTTACAGACTGTTTCCTGGTTGCTACCGCTTCCTTCTAGCTACGTCTACTAACTTTCACCAGAGCACTGTTGCGCGCTCCCCTGCCCTTAGCGAAGGCCTTTTTCCACGCCCCATGCTGACGTTCATCTCATGCACAAATCATGCCTGCACTACTCACACAGAGCTTCCAATCACCTTTTAGTCAGTTTGACAAATCCTGTAACATACTGAGGTCCTTAACAACACACAGCCAAGTCCCTTGCTAGGGATTCCTGAAGTCAATAACTATCTACGTGATTTTGGTAAAAGCATATTAGACAACTCCACTAAGTTGTCCACTGTCCTTCTGTACCTTGTCTTCTGTCCATTTCTTTTACAACACCCCACTGAAGTATCATTAGAGCTCTTCTACAGTTACCAGGACTAAAATCTGAAGTGAAGTGAATGACCAGTGACAGGTTAGTTAGTCTGCTCCTGTGTTACTGATACCAAACTGGGTATTTACAGTCAAGTATTTGCTGACACTGAATACTGATGTGTGTACCGATTAAGGACCTAAGTCCTGGGTTTGTCTGACTTTAGTACAAAAGAAATAAATAACACCTTTAGACACCCAATTCTCTGATTTTAGAGCAAATTTTAGAGTCAAAAATTATTTATAGAGTAGCCTGGCTGACCTTTGTCCCCTTTGCTTTTACCGGTCTCTTCTATTCCTACACAATCTTTCTTCTCTCTTTAAACACCTCCATTTATATCCCTCACTGTAATACATTTCAAAATTAAATGGCACAGTGACGTTTCTTAACTATATAGACTGCCTTTACTCTAAATGAGATAAGAGGAGCAGTAAAATGTTTGAGTATGGTATGAGAACTGGGTTCATTTCAGGTCATCTTGAACTCAATTGAGGCAATGAAAGAAAAAACTTTGTAGGATTGGCGAAACCAGATCTGCCATGGGAGCTGTGGTTGGCAGAGTACATGATGCCTTAGTGGTGATCGTGTTCTCTCAGTAATTATTTCAGACTTTGTGCCTGGGCACACCTGGGCTAGACATCAGATGTCTGAAGTTTTACTTTTTTTTATGTTTTATTTTCCAAAAGGAGATTCTCTCCTTGAAACTTGTGAGCATGTGGCCATATTATTTAATTTTCTGATTTAGTGTTCTGTTGGAAAGTAGAGGTGGCCCACATGACCTCTGAGGTGGAGGAACTCAGTTGGAAAGAAAAAAAAAAAACACAAAAATGAAATATAAATCTGGCAAGAAACATGCAAGGAAAAAGAAAGACGGACAGGAGCTCACAAGGAACTGTACGCCAAAATAATCTAACTAAAATGAGGTCGGAGCAACTCAGGAGCAGCAAGGAATCTGGAAGCAGCTGTTTTGATCTAACAGATGTAAAAAAAACAGATGACTATTTGAACTGGGAGAGGGGATCACTAGATGACCAGGTGACCTGTTCGAATGGGGAACAGCCGAGAGTTGCTGAGAGGAAACAATGGCAGGGACTCAAAAATAACTCAAATTAAATCCGAACGCTAAGCAAAAGGAACAAACTCTGGACTCTGTCCAAGCTGGAACAATGTCTGATTTGCTCCGACCTAGAAAAATCATTCATGCCCGTGTATCCAAGTCCTCTACCACTCACCCCGCCTCCTCACAAATACATCCAGGCACAGCCACATTACCCCATTCTCTCAGCGCTGCATTGGCTCCCTGTGTCCTTTAGAAAATACTGTATGCTCAAGTTCACATGTACATCTGAATGCACATGCTGAGCCATGTGAAAATATTAAACCATGAAATACTCCCTGTTGCATAAATAAAGCCTTTCGTTGTCATTTTCTTTTTTCCAGATATCGATGAATGCAAGGACAACAATGGAGGCTGTGACCACTTCTGTCGAAACACAGTGGGCTCTTTTGAGTGCAGCTGCCAAAAAGGCCATAAACTTCTCACAGACGAGCGAACATGCCAAGGTCGGTAACTGATTATTTAGATGTTTTTTGTCGTCACAGACTGATCTATTAGTCAACCTCTTCATTTACCCTAACAATAACTCAGACACCATAACCAGGAGATACAGAGGAGATCTTTGATGGACAATATATTATCATGTTGACACAATCAAATCCAGATGTGTCAAACTGTGTACACCTAAGCACATTGTCTTTGTATATGCTGATACATTTAGGATTGAGCCACAACACAAGACTCCTCTGCATGTCAACAGTTATGTGTGAGTAATGTATTCAGCCAGGGACAGACTGGGACTATAATTCAGCCCCGAGGCACGCTGACCAATCTGGGATTCTCACAGATGGCCAGTCCACCCATTCAGTAGTAGTCACAGGAACACCAATGCTACTTGGAGATGGTCTTCTAGCCTTTTGTTGCTTGTTAACAGTCTTCTAGTTGATGGTAGCTCACAGATAGTTAGCAACATCAATGCTACAATGAAGAGGCCAGAGGGCTCTCTGCTTCCTTATGAATCTGTGACTAGCAGTCCTACATGGAACTCTCTTGGTGCAAAGCCAAAGAGTAAATCATGTCCCTGAATAACGGAGGACATGCAACTATTGCAGCCTTACACCAAGAGATATCCGATGCTACTGGCTGATCTGCTCCGACATCCAAGCCTGACCATGGTAGCAACACAAAACAACGGAGAGCTTGCAAAATGAAGACGATCAACAGCTCCACAACAGATTTACGCTTCAGCTGCGAATCAAATCATAATCATGTTGGTGCAAATGACATTGGTAAAAGACAGTAAGAGATGCAGGAGCATGACTTTCCTGCTTTGTTGAAATCACTCAGCTCTATGACAAAATGTGTTTAACAGCGGCCCGTTACTGCCAACAGAAGTAGTGATGAAAGATTCAGCCGGTTGTTGGCCCTGAACAGTTGGCTCTATGCTGCTGCAGGACTCAGATGTCTCATGTCTAAACAAGATCCGGAGAAACTCATTCATGCGTTTATCTCCAGCAGGATGGACTATTGCAACGGTCTTTTCAGAATCAAAAATGGGTTTATTGCCATGTAGGTGAGAGACTCATCTACCAGGAATTTGTTTTGGTGGCAAGGTGTAAACGTACATACAAGTCAGGTAATATAGGTTAGGATATGTCAGAAATAATCAGCATAGGAAACACAGCAAGAAAAACAATCATAAGCATAGGAATATATGTGGCTGGTGCAGGTCTATGCAGTTGAAATGGTTATTGGTTGTTCAGGAGTCTTACAGCGGAGTGGAAGAAGCTGTTTTTGTGGCTTGAGGTTCTAGTCTGTAAGGACCTGAACCTCCTTCCTGAAGGTAGGGTATCAAACAGTTCACGACGAGGGTGAGAGGGGTCAGCTGTTATCTGACCTGCACGTCTCAGAACCTCGGAGGTGTACAGGTCATGAATTGATGGAAGGTTACATGTTGCAGTCTTGACTTGTCCCTGACAGTGGCTCCTGTGTGCAACACAGGGATGGAGGAGGTGAGGATTGATTCAATGATGGCCGTATAAAAGTGGACCACCATCATGGTTGGCATGCAGATTTTCTCAGTTGTGGCAGAAAGGACATCCTTTGCTGAGCCTTCCTGATGAGGGAGCTGATGGACATCTCCCACTTTAGTTCATGGGTTATGGTGGACTCAAGGATGCAAAAGTAGTTCACGGTTGGAATGGGGGTGTCTGTCAGGGTTATGGGGGCAGTGGAGCTGGCGTTGTCCTGCAGTCTACAATCATCTCCAATGTCTCTAGCATTCAGCTCCAGGTTGTTGCTATACCAGGAGGACGTTCCTTCTCACTCTGTATGCAGACTCATCACCATCTGAGATGAGGCCAATGAGGGCGGTGTCGTCCGCACACTTGACAAGTTTCACAGACTGGTTTTGTCTGGTCTTCCCATAAAAAACGTGAAACAACTGCAGCTCATTCAGAATGCTGCTGCTAGAGTCTGAACAAGAACCAAGAGAACCGAGCACATCACTCCTGTTCTTAAATCTCTACACTGGTTACCAGTAAACTGCAAATCGATTTCAAAGTGCATCTGCTAGTTTATAAATCACTCAGTGGCATGAGGCCAAAATACATGTTGGATCTCCTTGCAGCAAATACACCCAGCAGGGCTCTGAGATTCTTAGGAAACGGTCAGCTGGTAGAACCTCGGGTCAGAACCAAACAAGGTGAAGCTGCTTTTAGCTACTATGCTGCACATAGATGGAATCAGCTTCCTCATGACCTCAAATGTGCCCCCACTCTAGAAACTTTTAAATCAAAATTCTTCTGCACTGCACCTGCTCACCCTTTATTTTAGTATTTTATGTGATTCTTACAACAAATTTTGTTAGCGTATTTTTTACTTTGATTTTATAATCTGTTGTTTTATGTTGTGACGTTGGTTTTAATATTTTATGTTCTTGATGATCTTGCACCTGGTGCACATTGAATTGCTTCTATGTCTGAAATGTGCTATATAAAAAAGCTGCCTTGTTTTGGGTTCTAGTCTTTAGTTCATTGGAGATGGTCTGCTAGCCTTTAGTTGCTTGCTGGTCTAGCCTTCAGAGGTGTGACCAAGTCACTGCTTTGCAAGTCACAAATAAGTCACAAGTCTTTCCAGTCAAGTCTCGAGTCAAGTCCAAGTCAAAGACAACCAAGTCCAAGTTGAGTCCAAAGTCAATGATGTGGAAGTCCAAGTCAAGTCCAAGAACTCAACTTTGAATTTTCAAGTCATAATCAAGTCATCTGTCCAACTTCAATTTAATGACAATGATAATAAATAAATTCCAGAAATAAAGCTTCTTAAAGCTTAATTTATTTGTTCAAACAAGCAGAAAGTGCAACTGAAACTGATTATAAACAATGTGCTGCTGCAGTTAGCAGTACAAGATAAAACCCAGAACCAAGAATGGTTTATGATTTTTGTCCATGTCGTGCCACTTTTGTGCTACAATATCAAATATGCTCAAGTCATCATCAAGTCAGCAGATGCAAGTCGATTCAAGTCTCAAGTCATTGGCGTTCAAGTCCGAGCCAAGTCGTAAGTCTTTATAGATTTATCTATATAGATCTATATAGATAGATGGGCTGCATGGTGGCGCAGTGGTTAGCACTGTTGCCTCGCAACACGAAGGTTGCAGGTTTGAAACTTGGCTCGGCTGCGGCCTTTCTGCGTGGAGTTGCGTGTTCTCCCCATGTATGCGTGGGTTTCCTCCGGGTACTCCGGTTTCCCCCACAGATCACAACATGCCCTATAGGTTATAAATTGTAAGTCGCTTTGGATAAAAGCGTCTGCTAAATGAATAAACATAAACATAGATTTCATCAAGTCAAGTCAGAAGTCATTAAAATAATGACTCGAGTCTGACTTGAGTCCAAGTCATGTGACTCAAGTCCACACCTCTGCTAGCCTTTACATTTAACTTGCTGGTCAGTAATTGTCTTTCTTCTCTACTAAAACAACTCTGTCTTCATTTTTCTGTGATTTAGCTTTGTAGCCCTTACTTTTAAAGTAAACAAGAATAACTAGACCCATTTTACCATTTTGCCTCATTCTTTTTTAATAAACCAGTCATGCTCTTTTGGATCCAGTTACAAATTGTGTTAATTGACAATAATTATCAGAAATCCTTCACCAGAGCTCATAATTTTGTTCATTTAAAGGTTTTTACTATTGTTATTTGAACAGTTTACATGCCTCAGTAAATAAACCCGTTTAACCCTAACGCCCCCCAATTGGGGGCTTCTACAGTTTCATGTCCCAAACATCTACAACTGTCCACATTCTCCAAACAAAACTAAAACCACACCCAAACAGCCCAGATGGGAAACAAGGGCTTATTAAATTGTAATAAAGTAAGATACAATGATATTTGAACTTTATTTTAGAAGTGCATCTGGCCTTCTCTGGTGTCTGCTGGAAAAAAAAACCTTGAACAAATTTAGCTGAGGACCCCTGGAATAAATAAAACAATTGACTAAATTTCCTAAATGGAATTTGAACTCACAACCTCCTTCCTGTCAGCACTTTCACACAGGGCAGCTCTTCTAAAATAAAGTTCAAGTATTATTTTATCTTAATGTATGAAAAACCAAAAATTGCTTTGTTTACAAGCTAAGCTGTTTTGATTGTAGCTAGC